>CM017568.1:1274068-1555999 GCA_007844125.1 Sinonovacula constricta | reverse complement strand
CTGGGTGGAAAAGTAATTAGGTAAATTGGAAATGAGAACAGTTTTTTTAGGATAATAATTTAAAAAAAAAAAAAAAAAAAAAGAAAAGAAATTAATGGTAGTAATAACAATAATATTTTTTTTTAATTATTGGGTATGTCGTTGCTGTGGGAGATACGATATCAATATTAATAATAATAATTTTGTTAAATTATTGGGTATGTCGTTGCTGTGGGAGATACAAATTCTTGCTTTATACACAATATATGTGCATGCAGCCAGAATAAGGTCATTTGAATCGCGAGCTGTACTTTCGTGATCAGAAGTTGAGTAGACTAAAAAAAACACAACAACAAAAAAAAACACACACAAAAAAACACACAAAAAAACACGGAAGCTATCCGAAGCTACAGCTTGATTTGGTGACCCATTGGTAGCGTGACATTCTGTGTGATTCTACCACAGCGATACCCTCGGATGACATTGGCTGTGTACATCATCGTAGCATTTTATACTCCCACTTCGATCACGACCGATCAGCGGCTTGTTACAGTATTCATGAATATAATATTAACAATTACCCCGCTTTTAATTCTATGATATACTAAGAAATACGTGCCTCTGTTGATGCTGCTGCTGCTGCTGTTGGGTTGGTGGTGGTGGTGGTGGTGGTGGTGGTTGTGGTGGTGGTGGTGGTGGTGGTGGTGGTGATGATGATGATGATGATGATGATGATGATGATGATGATGATGATATGATGATGGGACGGAGGAGGACATAAAGGAAGAAGTGCACCCTCCAAAATTAACATTTTTTTTTAATTCTCTTTAACATAATTTATAGACCTATAGGAAAAAACACGACCATAAGGCATGTTAGCGACTAATCGTAGCCCTGTTTCGAGTTTACCTTTAGCAAGAGAAAACAATGGTATATGACCTGTATTAAATAGTAATTGTCTAGATTGTGTCGAACTATTACGATAGCATAATGGTATAATGTCATATGAGCAGATAAGTGCCCGTTTCGTTAAAGAGAGAACCCAACAGTTTAGACCAAATTTTTGTTTCTCAAATAATTAAATAAAGTATTGTCTTCTAAAACTATCCAACGCAATACTGTTATTTAAAAAGTGAAGCATAGCACATCACTTATTATTAAAAATTTATTTTCTATCTTAGCCAGGCTGCAAAATAAGCTTCTTTTTATTTTTATTTTTAAAGTCAGAAAGCCACGTGACCATATGGATCATATGGACAACATTCGTTGGCGTAAATAGCTATGTTCAGCAGAACATCGTGTTTATTTATAGATTTTAAAGGAATTAATATTTAATGAAATTTAAATCACGATTTGTTTTGTTCTTGTTAAAAATATATGTTCTATATGAAGAACCTCTACTCCAAAAAAGATTTGTATACACTTGTTTAAAGATCGGTCTGTCTGTGGTGTTTGTTTGGTGTGTGTGAGTGTGTGTGAGTGTGTGTGTGTGTGTGTGTGTGTGTGTGTGTGTGTGGTGTTTAAGTGCGTAAGCGCGTGATTTTGGTCAGGATGGATATAATAGTGACTGCGAAAATGCTGGTGGACTTAAGACGGGATAGTAGTGGTATTGCTGCTGCTGTTTCTGTTGCTTTGCTGAGAGAGGCAATGGTGACGATGATAATTATATTGCCGATGGTGATGATAACGATGGTCATTTTACTGTTTTACATTTATCACGATGTCATTATGCATGCACAAAATTTAGTGGATGGCTACCGATGGCAAGTGACATATTTCACACAATTGTCAAAAATACGATTGACGGAAGTGGTCATATAACGCCATCTATTTTGTCTATTTACAGAACTGACATAATTTACATTATGATCTTTCTCGGTATAGCATGAATAGAAAGGATGTCATAGTATCATTGCAGGTAAAAAGCACAATTTACTTTATTTTGGTCAAGAATTTTTGAAAGCGCAACACTATTTTTTAGATCGACTCGCAACACGCAAAATATGACCGGACTACCAGTTGCTTACGATATGAAGCTAATGTGATATTCATGTCAACTATTATTTAGGGAAACTATAGTAACATTCTGTTCGTTGTATTTGATGAACATCATATAGATGTTTTCAAGGATTTAAAAGAGAAACCGATGTCAACCAAAAATAAAAGACAGTGCTTCCATTAAGGTTTATTTTGGAAATCCAGACTTACAGGTATTAATTTTTGGACGTCCCTGCCATTTTTCTTGGAAATCCCAGTATGTGTATACCACTACAAATGATGAAACATCATAACATGTGTAAACTTGTGTGTCTGTCTTATGTTTACTGTTCTTATTTACATATAAACCCCCTGTAGGTGTCACTTGGTGCTTTGTATATTTAAAATGATTAAAGGTAACATTCAGTCTATCTTATATATTTTATATCTATAATATATATATGTGTTTGTGTGGTTAAAGTATTCAATTGTTTTTGCTTTTTATCTTCATTATCAAAAGTATTTTTCCAGGGATTATCTGCTTAAACAATTATATTCAGTTTAGACTAATTTATCGATAGTACAAGTGTTATAATATAACCTGTACCTTCCTTCGTGAAGGAGTTTTGCTTTTAGTTCAGTTTTAGTGTCAGCAATACGCTCTAGCCATAAGAACTGATTTAGCCAAACAGACCAGAAAGATCGAGCTTTCTGCTGAAAAGCAAAATTCTTAGATGGCCAGTGGGTTGCAGCGTTTTTTTTCCTTCTTTAACTACCTCCCCAAAACGATACCATTCCCAAAGCCGACCGGAGCCTTCCCAATTCAAAGCACCGGACCTTTCCCAATCCCCTTAAACAACCGTTTCCCAATTGACAAGAGATTTTCGCTAGAAAGTAGAAATGTTGTGCAATACTGTACCATTGGGAGTAACTCCTATCGTCATTGATTGGGTTAAACTTTTACTTAGTCGTTATCATTAAATAACATACCGACATGCGCAGTAAAACAGTCTATGATCTGGTCTGTGTTTTATACACATCCTTTTTTCCAGACTGTTTTACGGTCAATGCTTGTAAGTTGACGGCTTCTTACGAATAAAACTTAAGCGAGAAGGCCAGTCTACATAACCTGAAAGTAAAAATCCGCTCAGCGTGAACAATGAGCCATAATTCGATATATTATCAGAAGCGGCTAAAGACGATGCAGACTGGCTCCTTGTGTGATTTTGGCTTTATATCGTCACATAGTTCTACAACACCTTCTATTTCCCACGTTAATGTGACTAGGCCAGCAAACTCTGTCATCTCTCATGAGGCTGTGTTGTTTGGAGAATTTTTTTTTAACAGATATTGAAAAAGATAGTATCATCGATCACTTCTGCAACATCTAGAGAAGGGAGATAATGTTATAGTTACAGTGACTGTTTATTGACTGAGTTTTGAAGAAACACGTTGGATATTGTTTAATATTACCATTTATTGACATATTATAATTAAATCTTATAATTGAAATCAAAGATTGTTATTAAGATGTTTGTATTGCTGAAAAAAAACCCTGGTGTGAATTTACATGAAATTTGGAAAATTCCCAATTTACCCGATTTCGCGACTAATATTTTCCCCAATTTTAAGATTTTATGGCGCGAACATTTCCCAAATTTATGGGAAGGGGAACCTTTCCCCATTGGGTAAAAAAACCGCTGTGTTGGGTCATCCACTTTGGACTTTTGGGGAGAAATATAATCAGCAGCAGCTTATAAAACATATCGTTCACTCCCTATCTGTCAAACTGCTCCGATTGATATCACCTTGACAACAGCTTATCCCAGATGCAGTCAACTTGACCTGTGTAATAAGGCAAGTCTACACAGAAACACCAAGTAAATTACAGCTTGGTATGTCTGGCAGACCGAAGTTGAAAGTTTGTTTCAGTAGTTATTGACAGATAATTAGTCGTGTTTCATGCAAAACAAAGGGAAATGTATGTGAGACAGTAAATCGCTGACTGACAGAATTCAAAGTTCAATTAAGGTAAAGTATCGGCTGTCGACAATGACGGCACATCGGCTCATTGCATAACCACTTACAAGTTTATGTGGTATGTTTTCGCCCCAAAACAATGTGATATATTTTGCCAGATCACTAGACCCCGAATATAAGACAAGCCCCACACTTTGAACATGAAATTTTTAGGAAAAATCCCATCTAAAAAGTGAGAAAATACTGTAAATGCTTGTTCTTTTTTTTGTGTGTGTTTTTTTATCTGGAAAGAGATATTTTTTGTTTATTTGTAGGATCTCATCAGTATGGATATTTTGGAAGAGCGGAATAATGGGTGGTTGCGTAGAAGGATGGCAAGAATACGAGATGTTGGCATGCCAATGCCCCGTGACATGCCAAAGGCAGTTCGCTCAGAGCGAGTTGCAATCAATGGGGAATATCTAAGGTTTGTAATAATTTATGATTTAAATGCATGTGTTTTACTTTTTCTCAAAGACTATTTTGGTTCTTGAATGAGGCTTACAAATAAATTTATAAACATTTATCTTGTTAGGGAGTACACACAAATTTCGATAAAACATTTGATAAGAAACTTAGAAGTAGTATGTGGCGATCCAGATCCCAGTGAGCTGGCTAGATCTGAAATACTGTTGGCAGGACAACTAATCTGGATTTAGACTTTAGTAAAGCAAATGTACCCTCAGCATGGTTAAACATAAGGTTGGCGCCATCAACTTGATAATATCTCTTGAAAGGTCATCAGCTGATGTCCTCTAGAAATGTTGTTCTAACTCATAAATACATAAGCTTATGTACATGTTTGCACACATACTTTAGCCCTATTTAGGTGATTAAGTTTAAGAAGTCCAAAGATACTTCTTGTTTTAAAATGATGCTTTGTGCTTATGCTTTGCGAGTATCATGCTGAAATAATGTCATTAAATTTTAAGTCTTTTTCTCTTACATTTTCAGTTTTATACCAGATGCACAAAACAAAGTGGGGCTGTATGTGGCTGCAAATCCGCTTTCACCAGAGAAGTATTATTTTGAGGTTGAGGTCCTAGACACAGGAATGTTTGGTGCTATTGGTGAGTATGCTATGTTTCCATACAGTTTTTAAGGTGTCTTTGGGGTTGAAATTTGGCCTCATTCTCCTTTTGTCAAAAGTATTCATTTTTCAACTTTCAGCTGCCTAAAATCATCCCCTTAGTTTTGGGGTGAAAAACTCACAAACGATTAAGTTATACGTTTTATTTGCTCAACATGCGCTATTACAATAAATGAAAAACAAACTAAATAGCAAGTTTGGCAGACCTGTAAGACTGTAATGAAAAGGGAATATATGGAACTACTTGAAATTGGAATACACAAATCTGTCCCCAGAATATCCATACCACCTTTCCACCAAAGGTAACCATTAATTTATAACCAGGCAGTAGAATGTGGCGCTTGTGGAAAAAAAACTGTCATTATAATGCCTCCAGGGACTCAGCTTCTCAATGTGGGTAAGTCATTGTTGGCACACATACATAAATGGTCCCTGTCAGTGCAAGAACTTTAATGTGGAAATGTCATAAAGCTAACCTGCAGTGCACTGTACATTCTACCCAGGCATAAGTCTGGGTTTTTCCTCCACCGATAATTAGCTGGACATCATCAATATGACCATAATTGTGTCCGTGTGATGTAACAGAACAAAACATTTACTGCAACGTATATGTTGACAATATAAGTTACCAAAATAAAGTCTTAAAGTTAATTCTTAAATAAGTGCTTCTTGCAGGGTTTGACATAAAATTTTAAGTGTGGTTGCCCAGTTGGGCAACATTCCAGAAATTAACTTGCCCAAATAAAAGTATATATAAAAAGAAAAGGGAAAATGGTTTTAAATTCAAGTTTTATTATGGTTACAGGTTCCTCAAACCTCTTGCATACATTGCAAAACAAAACATTACTCCATTTTTCTTACTCTAGCACAGCCACTGGTAGTCTGACTGCCATTTAGGCAGAACAATCATGTTTGTTTTCCAGCTCATACTTTCCTTTGGTGAGCATTATGTTTTACAGGGTTGGAAAATGCCTCTCGTCCGCTCATCATGACGAGTCAAACCTGCTGCAGGACGAGTTTAAAATTCAAACTGCTTGTCCAATCGGACGTGTAAATTTTTTAAATCAGATTGGCCTGAACTGGAGACTTTTTCTCCCACCAGCAGTGTCATTAATTGGATTAACTATGTTAAATTGTTAACAGTTTCTTTACTTCAGCTCCTTGCTAGTCATATGATCCTTGTTGGTATTGTAGACCTATTTAATTACGGAGAGTCGCTACAAAGTCTATGTTTATTTAACAATTTACAAATGTCTTTTGGTTAAAAAATTAAACTTCAATATAGGATGAGTAACTTTTCATGTAGGACGAGTGAAAAATGTAATTCCCTTGTCCTGCAGGACGAGTAACTTTTTCAAGAATTTTCCAACCCTGTTTAAGAGTCAGATTTGGCTTCAGATTCATCCTGCTTTTCCTTAATTGAACGTGATTTTGCCGTGAGAACCAACTTAAACCAGATATTATCCAGCGTTCCTTTCAAGCATTACAAGGTAAACAGATATAAACCAGTTCGAGGCAATTTTGCAACTTTGTATTCTCATTTTATTTATTAAGTTTAATATTAAGTTGTTTAAACTAATCTTAATATAATATTTTCAAGATTTTCAGAGGGGGGGGGTAGGGGGGTATAGACCTACTCTTGCTCTGAAATTAAGTTTGTTTCGATTTCAACCACGTAAACAATCTCATTGTCTATTTTAAGAATTCATTTGCATGTGCTTGTTTTCGACCTTTTCACGGACTTTACCGTGTGATGTACGATGCAACTTCGGACAACTGACACTTAAATGTCACGAAAATAACGATTCGTTAATGAGCTTGCCGGACTAGACCGGCAAGTGCCGAAAATTACCAAATACGGCTATCTGACCTTCACAAACTTGAAGATTGGCTGTCTTATTATAGCAACCCAATGAAAAAGCGCGTTCTGAAATGCGGTTGGCGCGATAAATGTGTTGATTATAAGAGCAAATTTGATTCGCTGTCTTATTATAACCGTCCAATGAAATAAGCGCTTTCAGACGAATTATCATACATGGAGGACGTAAACAACATTGATATTAATAGAGATAGAAAACAAAATATTGGAACATAAAGTTTTTACCCGCTGGGTATGACATCAAGGAATTAGAAAAAGGATCAAAGAACAAGTGGCGTTGGGAATGGTTATCGGAAGTAGACACAGCTGGCGATAAATGGGAACAATGGCTGAAAAAGCCTGACAGCGGGTGTAGCTTTCTGCGAGTGTTGTGCCAAAACCATCAAATACGGGTCAAACGGGAAGAAATGCATAAAAAACCACGCGAACGATTATCAACAAATGTGTTGAAAGTTAAATTCAATATGTTGATATATCTACTAGGCATAGAATGATAGATAGGCCCTACTGCACATGTACTTTTTTCTTTGATACTTGAATTGCGTTTGTATTCATATTCATGATATTAAGTTGATGTCATCAGTGATGTGTTAGACTTAAGTATAAGATTACAAATCTCTGCCCAGCGGCTAGTGCCAGTAGTGGACATCATGTCCATTTTTTTTTGTAAACTAATATTACAGTCTGATGCAAAGCCAAGCCTCAAGTGTTAAACAATAAATAATATAAAGATAACATTGTTATAAAACAAATATAAGACATTAACCTACCCAGAATTGATTTGCACTTGTAATATATATAAAAAAAATAAGAACAGTTAAACTTAATGAACGTTTCAAAATAAATATAAGTTGAAACTGGATTTATTTTGTCAAGTATTCATTGATATTCAAAAATAGGGCATAACAGATTGCTAAATTTCCATCAGACAATCAGGTTGTTGTATCAGAAAATGACTTGTCAAGGTCTTGAAATGTGCTTAAAACCAGGAGTTTCCGGGGGCCCTAGCGACCCCCAGGCCCCCAGCCAAAAGTTCAGGTTTTTCAAAATTTTCTACTTGCACCCATGTATTTTTCCTTGCATTAATTGAACTACATTTCTTAAATCATGCAAGAGGATAAATATGATACAAATGCAAAAATATATTTTTTACTAGTTTGCATAAGCTTTCCAACATTGGTAAATGTGAGCAGGGAAACATTGAAATCAAGATCTTTTTTGGTTGACCAATCAGACAACTCGTGGCAAAAATACATTGTCGCACCAGGTTTTGGGTTGCCCCGGGCAATTGGACGACTGTTTATGTCAAGCTCTGGCTTGGGTTGAAATTTATTTTGTGTTGGTAATTGTTATGGTGCTATTTCAACAAGAAACAATAACATCAAAGTATAACACAAAGACTTTCGTTTTCTCCAGGTGTTGTACCAAAAAGTACCAAGTAAATATCCAAGTTTAATCTCCTTTAAACTGTCTACATATTATTTTGAGTTATAACACCAAAAATTGTATTTTTCATTCCACAGGAGTTGGGCTGGTCCCAATCAAATACCCGATGGATTCCCAGCCAGGCTGGAGGGCTTTTTCTGTTGGTTACCATGCTGATGATGGGCAGTAAGTCTTAGTTTGGTTTTTATACAAACACCAGCATGTCTTTGTTTTGTATCATATAAAAATCACACCTCTATATTTAATTTCATTGTAGAAACTTTTAACTATAACTAACAAAGAATGAACCAGACACGTGCCTGGATTTGATCACTTGCATGTGACAAGTCACTTAATAATAAATATTTCCTTGCATTTAGTTTTTATTTCAACTAAGACTAGAACCCGTGGGCGTGAGGAATTTAGAAGTTATATGTTAAGACTCTTACCTGGCACACCAGGCAAATTGGATCAGCAGATTTGTTTTAATATGGTTTCATCATCAGCTGCAATATTTTTGTTGCCTTTTGTCCAAGTGGTATCATCATTAACATTTCCTCTCAGTCCCACCTCTGTATTGTCCTTGGGTTGTATTTAGTTATTTTTTGTTATATAAATTAAGAAATTGCTTTAAAAATAAGAAAATATTAACACATTTCTCACATTTAATGATTTAATTATTGAAGGGTGCCCATGGCCGAGTGGTTAGGATATGACTTGAAACTCCTAAGCACCTCACTATGCGAGTTTGAGTCGTGTTCGTCGCGAGAACTTTAATGTGGGGTGGTTTTCCAGCTAATCTGGAGTGCATTGGGGGTTCTACTCAGATACAAGTCTGGGGTCTTCATCCACCAATAATTAGCTGGAAATCATCAATATGACCATAATTGTGTGGATGCAATGTAGGAGAAAGTAAACAAAATATAAGAAATTGTCTATACCTAAATAAATAAGTCAGGAAATTAGGAAATTTCTTACAAAACAAAGATTCTTTAGGAATACAACCCCTTGTCTTTACTATCATCATAATAACTCACAACACCATAATTTCATCATCACTTATTAATGATACCTACTGTATTATCATTTATCTCCTGCATTGTTACCATTAACTTGACTATTATGAAGATCATCAATGTTGACAATATTAATGTTTTAATAATAACACTTGATTCTTTATGTGTATTCTAAACATAAAATAATAACAATAGAGGATAGAATGATAATTTTAGTTTAGTCAGAATATTTGTCTAGTCTGATCTGACATTAACTGCAATGGACTGTACATATTTGACTCATGCTATGACATTTTTTTTTAAATTCTTTTTTGTATTGGGAAAACCTCATTGTAGTGTTTCTTATCACACAAATATGAGAACAAAGCCCATGTAGAATGAGTGAACAGGACATATTTTACGCAACTCCATGTTTACCAGACCATTCCTATGTATCCAGTGTAGATCCGGATCAGTCAGTGTTTTGCACAGTTTGCCACTGTGTCTCTTTGATATGTCTTTTCATGGAAAATCTATTAGTGGGCACATGACTAAGCATCATATTGGTTATTAAGAATTGTAACAAGGAAAGGCTTGTTCAGATTCAAACAGGAAATCACACTTTAAATGATTGAGTCGACTCATTGAATGCCTAAAGTGTTAGATATAGTTTCGTCAACGTGATACATGACATTTAAGCTTAACAATATAGTAATAGTCATGACTATTTACATGAACTAAGAATGAAGTGTTCTTAGAAGGGACTTTCCAAGTTGGTACAAATATAGGCTTTTCCAGCTGTTTTCTTTCACCCTCTTGCCCACCATTCCAGGGGCCGTAACTGTTTGGTTTGCTCTTTTTTATGTAATGATTATATTTTGTCTCCAAGCTTTTTTTGTTACTTTTGCATTTGACTGGTATTTGAATATTGTAATAATTTTTTATTCTGAAAATGTTATTCATATTTGATCGAAACATAGTTGTATTTTTTTTATGTTGGTTATCATTATATATTTATGAAAATTGAAACACAATCAGTGAGTGATCAAAACATTATAATAATAATCATTGGAAGCAAATCAATCAGGTTTGCTAGTTTAAGCAACTATCACATTTGCTTTTTTGATCAAGTCTATGCATATATTCCAATTTGCCTGTCTCGGAGAAAGTTCAATTGACGTTTTTCTTTGTGTTCCTAGCTTGCATAATATCATATAGAATCTATTTTTTTCCTGTTTTTGTCCTTTTTAGTGTGACAGATTCTGCTACAGGAACATGAGTTTTTCTTCTTTAGTTTATTTAAAGATGAACTTGCTCAATAAAAATACCTGAATACAAATTGCTTGAGATTTATAAGGACTTGCGGCTGACTTGTTATATGCTAACTTGCTTATGGACCTAAATAGATAATGTTTAGTCCTGTAAATACAAGATTGCTAGCTCTATTTTGCTTTAATGAAATTTGCTTTCTCTCCCATATGATTTTATAGTTATCTTAATGCCGTTGAGAATTATGTTGATGTTTTGTGTTTGAAAAAAACATGCTTGGGATCTTTTTCTGTAAATAGGAATATGTAATTTGTAACTGTTGTTGATATGCTCTCAATCTGTTGTTGTATTCTGTTTCAGGCTTTTCAAAGCAGCAGGATTTGGTCGGCCCTTTGGTCCGAAATGTAATGTTGGTGACAAGATAGGCTGTGGTATCAAATTCAAGACTAACGAAGATGGTCTTACCCAGCATGAGCAGGCAGTTCAAGTTTTCTTTACAAGAAATGGCCAGGAGGTTTGTTTGTTATGTTTACAGTGATACAACACATTTATGGTCATATTAGCAATGTCCTGTACATGTATTTTCTCTTTTTTTTTCCTAATTATTGAATTTTTCCATTCATCACACCAATACACTTGTATTCATATTGACATTCTGCTACATTTTGGTGAAAGAAGACACTAGACTTTTGTCATGTAGAACCACTTGAATATCCCAGGTTAGCTGGGAAGCGTACCCACTTGAAAGATCTCGCCACATCTGGGTCTCAAACCCTGGCAATAAGGGGCTGAGGAGTTGACAAGTTTGCAACTAACCGGCCTCCCTTGGAGGTTAGTCAAAGTTTAGCTTCCATAGGGTGGGTTGGTCTAACATCCATAGGATGGGTTGGTCTAGCTTCCATAGGGTGGGTTGGTCTAGCATCCATAGGATTGGTTGGTCTAGCATCCATAGGATGGGTTGGTCTAGCATCCATAGGGTGGGTTGGTCTAGATTCCATAGGTAGGGTTGGTCTAACATCCATAGGATGGGTTGGTCTAGCTTCCATAGGGTGGGTTGGTCTAGCATCCATAGGATGGGTTGGTCTAGCATCCATAGCGTTGGTTGGTCTAGCATCCATAGGGTGGGTTGGTCTAGCTTCCATAGGGTGGGTTGGTCTAACATCCATAGGATGGGTTGGTCTAGCTTCCATAGGGTGGGTTGGTCTAGCATCCATAGGGTGGGTTAGTCTAGCATCCATAGGGTGGGATGGTCTAGCATCCATAGGGTGGATTGGTCTAGCATCCATAGGGTGGGTTGGTCTAGCATCCATAGGGTGGGTTGGTCTAGCATCCATAGGGTGGATTGGTCTAGCATCCATAGGGTGGGTTGGTCTAGCATCCATAGAATGGGTTGGTCTAGCATCCATGGGATGGATTGGTCTAGCATCCATAGGGTGGGTTGGTCTAGCATCCATAGGATGGATTGGTCTAGCTTCCATAGGGTGGGTTGGTCTAGCATCCATAGGATGGGTTGGTCTAGCTTCCATAGGGTGGGTTGGTCTAGCATCCATAGGATGGGTTGGTCTAGCTTCCATAGGGTGGGTTGGTCTAACGTCCATAGGGTGGGTTGGTCTAGCTTCCATAGGGTGGGTTGGTCTAGCATCCATAGGATGGGTTGGTCTAACATCCATAGGGTGGGTTGGTCTAGCATCCATAGGATGGGTTGGTCTAACATCCATAGGGTGGGTTGGTCTAGCATCCATAGGGTGGGTTGGTCTGGCATCCATAGGATGGATTGGTCTAGCATCCATAGGGTGGGTTGGTCTAGCATCCATAGGATGGATTGGTCTAGCATCCATAGGGTGGGTTGGTCTAGCATCCATAGGGTAGGTTGGTCTAGCATCCATAGGGGTTAGCATCCATGGGATGGATTGGTCTAGCATCCATAGGGTGGGTTGGTCTAGCATCCATAGGGTGGGTTGGTCTAGCATCCATAGGGTGGAATTGGTCTAGCATCCATAGGGTGGGTTGGTCTATCATCCATAGGGTGGGTTGGTCTATCATCCATAGGGTGGGTTGGTCTAGAATCCATAAAGTGGATTGGTCTAGCATCCATAGGGTGGGTTGGTCTAGCATCCATAGGGTGGGTTGGTCTAGCATCCATAGGGTGGGTTGGTCAAGCATCCATAGGGTGGGTTGGTCTAGCATCCATAGTGTGGATTGGTCTAGCATCCATAGGGTGGGTTGGTCTAGCATCCATAGGGTGGGTTGGTCAAGCATCCATAGGATGGATTGGTCTAGCATCCATAAGGTGGGTTGGTCTAGCATTCATAGGGTGGGTTGGTCTAGCATCCATAGGGTGGGTTGGTCTAGCATCCATAGGTTGGGATGGGTTGGTGTAGATTAAGATCAGTGTGCACCAGCAATGAGATTTATGTGGCCTTTAATTAAACTCGTAAGGTTTGAAGACGAACTAAGGATTGGATTAGTTACTTGAGCAGAAAGAAATGTTTCTTTCACCATTTATTTTGAAGGTCTGCACAATTTTGTTTTTTCATACCTCAATACTTGGAAAAATGCTGCACAAAATAAAATGTTGCTGATACTAAGTGCCATAAAATAATTATAATTGTAATGTCAATAGAAGACCTGGATTCTTGGAAGGTTTTTTAGTCTCCCATTGTCAATTCTTACTATCATGTTGAGCTGCCCATATGCAAAAATAGACAAGTACCTTTTTTATTTTGACATTGAATAAAAAAAGATTTACAGTGAAAAATATTGTCCTCAGAGATAATGACTGTTAAGATTTTGAAAAGAGGATATATTAATGAACATTTAATGTAGCACCTGTCTTCAGATTGGCATGGTTACTGTGTCTCTCCCTCATGTTGGTCTGTTCAAATCCCATAATTATTCAATCATTTCTAGGAAACTAAAATATTTTTTTGCAGGACGATAAACCCAATAAACGAACATAATCATTCAATTATCATATGCACTTGCAAAAAGCACACACCACTAGTTTGGGGCCAATCCCATGCACCCTATTGTTTTAACTGAATCCTGTCATACTTACATCTCCATTTTTAGGTTGGCATGGTTACTGTGCCATTCCCTCCAGGGGGTCTGTTTCCTGCAGTAGGGATGCACTCAGATGGAGAGGAAGTCAAACTGAACCTAGAGGCTGAGTGGCACTACGAGGAATTGATACATATGGCTGTAGATAGTGGAGAGGAGGAGTGGTCCAGGCTACATGACATCAAACTCAATGGAATGGTTAGATTTTGTGCTGTATTTAAACTTGTTATGTTGTGGTTACAAGTAAATATGTAAACATATGGTGTGAATGCTCCTGCTTCTTTTGAGTACATCGACTGGGTAAATGTCATTAATCGAGAAATTACAGCAGGGGTCTACTGTTGGTGTGGTGGTCCTGATGATGGTTGTTTTTATTATCAAAAATAGTACCAGCTACTTGGGATTTATATCCTTCAAAGAGAGGTTCATAATGGTGTCCTAATTAATTTTCACAAATTTTAAATTTACTTGAAACTTGAAGGTTATTTTAGTTTCTTCATTGTTAAATCTGACTTGTCCTCAACGTGCCTCAGTTTCTAAAATAAAAATACCCCCACTTATTCTAATTGACAGAAGTTTGTAGCTTTTTCCTTTCACATTGTTCATTTTAAACTGATCAATATCCTTTCAGTCACTGGAGTATTCAGGTCGAGGGAAAAGTATACACGATGTCGGCCTTGCCCAGGCAAAATATCCTCTGGATACGAAGAACCATTATTTTGAAATAGAGATTGTAGACCCAGGGGAAAGTTGTTATATTGCTATAGGCTTAGCTAGAAGAGTAAGTATTACTGTATGAATAGTAAGTGTATTTGTGTGTGAGGGGGTACATGTAGCTATAGTTCTATAAGGCAAAGTGATATTTTAGTGGATGACTACAATTACAAGGCAGTGTAACCTTTTTTTTCTGGGTGACTAAGGAAATGTAAACTTTCTTAAAATGAATACAATTATTAAGTCAACATAACCTTTTTGGGGTAAAATCCAGTTTTTGCCAATGTATGAGGGATTATATAGTAGGACTTAGCCTTATTCTTTCACAGGCATTAATAATTAAATAAAAAGACCTAGCAATTATTTATAACTTTTGTGTAATAAGCTTATAATTTGACATATTGTACATTGAGCCTAAAGATGATTGCAGACTTGTTGAAATTGATTAAGCTGTAGTATTACACATAAAAATATAAACATTAATGTGGTATGTCATCACTGTTGAATGAAGAGGTGTGAGCTTAATCTTAACCCTGTAATTAAAATCTGGCTTAATAAAATGAAATTTAAACATGTAGAATTATTGACTCAGATGTTGCAGAAATCTTCTGCCTGATGAGAAATGTATTTTAAATTTCTTAAATTTCTTATTCAGACTGTTAAAATATGTTCATGATTTGTTGTGTTGCCCTGTCACCTTTTTACCCAGTCCATTATTACCAGAGTGCTAAAAAGAAAAGCTATAAGAGTGCCATTTCAAAAATTTAACTACATTGCAGCCATGATTGAGATGATCTATCTTAAACATTCACACTCCCAACAAAATGATTGATTAGTATATTTCTTTTATACAAATTTTGGTTTTAATTTACCCATATTTGCCATTGTACTTTTTCATTTATTATATTCAGAATTATCCCAAAGACAGACATCCTGGTTGGAATAAAGGCTCTATAGCATACCACGCAGGTTAGTCTTATTATCTTTTAAAACCCTTCTAGAGTGCCCTGAATGACTGACCTTCAGTCATGCCATCACTCTTTGGTCTGACTGTTTCTCACACACCATTGGTTGGATTTAAACAAAACTTTACGGGTCTGGTAAGTGTGTAAGCCAAGTTGGCTCATCATAATTGGCTTGCTTTTACTAGAGTTATGGCATTTTGTTATATTAATTAAATATATTTTAATCACTCCTGCTTCTCAGCTACCATTAGGATTATTTAAGATTTTCATTTAACTTCACAATAATTGCACTTTGTTGGTATGTCATATCTTGCATACAAAGACAAATGAATCAGAACGAAAGAATGATTTCTTATCATGTTCATTTTTCCGACTATTTAATTTTATTTTGGAATTATAATTTTTTTGACATGGTCACAGCAACCCTTCCTTGCAAAGCATTGTTTACTGATGGGTATTCATCATCTGGATGATATTTCTTGTTTATCATCCATTTAGGCTTTCATTTATGTTACTGAGATATGTCACAGGTGTATATTGTTATACTTAAAACATAAGAACTTGTATCTTGGTAGTCACAATCGATTTATAATGGGGGTGGTGGACTGCCGCCAACAAAAAACAGTTATAAAGAGCTTTTTAGTAATGAACTCTGATAATTAAAGGAAGGAAATGTAAGGTTACAATTTTTAAATATTATGCTAGTGTTGTGTCAAGTTGACATCCTATAGGTTATTGAATTATAAACATAAGTAGGTAGAAACAGTGTTCATAGATATTGATATCAGTCATCTAGAGAGGGTTTTAACTGAAAGTGAAGTTTCAGTTTCAAATGCTTGTTTTTCCTGAGCTCATATAAAGATTTTGGTATTATGGCCACTGGCCATTGTTTTTTTCTTTACATTTTAACAGTATTTTTATGCTTTCAGATGATGGTAAAATATTTGTGGGGTCTGGTGTTGGTGATCCTTTTGGTCCGCGATGTCATAAAGGTATGTAGAAGTGTTCCCTTTGATATTGAAGGGTACATTACTCCATTTTGTATAATTGTATTTTGTTCTCTCCCTTTTTGTGTCCTTTTTATTACTACAGATACATGAAAAGAAGATTTCAACTTACTGACCAAATGAGAATGCTTCAGACTGTTATATACATGTAATATCATTTTTAATTAAATAAGAAATAAATTTTGTACTTAAATAACATAACTTACATAAAGTATACAAGGCTGGGGTGTGTTTGGCCTGGTGGTAGAGTCTCTGTCTTGTTATTACCTCCCCTGCCATGGGTTTGAGATGGTTAAGGTGAATGACTGCATGTGTGAATGTCTTCCAGCTGTGGTGGGGCAACTAGGACTCTATCCCTCCACCAAAATAGCTGAGCGAATAGAGAATTAGTATGTTGTAAGTTGTTACTGTTCGCTGTGTTTTCATTTTAGTTTTTAATGTCTTCTCCATTTTTGCTTTTTTTCAAACACACACAAAAAAATGTAGTGCTTTTAAGTATTATGTGTAAAATGCCTTCTAACCAAAATGTTGAATTAAGCTTCTAGACTAACCTGATGACTTAAGCACATGTCTTTTATGAAAGATATGTTAACAATGCTCCAGATAAGCATTGTTTTATCATTTTTACGAATTGATTTTGATGTAAAACAAATGAAATTAAAATCTTATCTTACTAAAATGATTTGGGGAAGTGGAAAACGATTTACAATCAATTTCCTCATCATTTTGTTTACAGTAAAAATTATCAAGGCAGAAATGTATATGCACACCAGTTGGGGCAAAAACTTACTGGGTAAAAAATACAGGTGCACCATTTAATCTATTGCATACAAATTTAGCAGTCAAATCAGAGGTATGCCACATTATGTGCTAGGGTAAAAATCACCTTGTATGATTGGTGCAATGGCTGCTTCTAGGAAACTGATTGAATATTTAAAAAACTGTTTGTCAAAAAAATGTCAAAAAAAATGGTGAAAACTAATTGACCAAAAAAAATATCTGGAGCATTGGTTACTGAAGAAAGTATATTGATTTCCTCTCCTGCCCCAGGTGATGTTATGGGCTGTGGGATACTGTTCCCACCAGACTACGACAGTGAACTAGACAGTGATTGTTCACCTGAGGAAAGTGACACACAAGACTTCCACGATGTGGAGGATGGATACCACACATCAGACTCTGATGATGATGATTACATATGGGGAGGAAAAGGAGGAGGTGGAGTTAGAGGAGGAGGGAGGAAGGTTGATGAATCAGGCACAAAAGTACAGGTGAGATGTTTACCTCAGCAGTTCAAGACAAAAAAAAAATGGAACTTCTGTCATGATTTCGCATTGACTTCAGTTAACCTTTTTTCAGGTCCATGTCTTGCCACTTAAAGCAATATGTGATCTGAATATTGGATGTGTGTTAACTACCAATGCAATTCAATAAGACTTGTAATTCTTAAATTATTTTGGCACATAAATACCTCTTTAGTTTATGTTTTTAATTTTTCATTTAGGATAATCTGTAGGTAGCTAAAAGCTAACCTGGTTTTGTCTAGAACTGTGAAAATTGGAGCACTCTGTCTTTTGACTTTTTCTATAACAACAGACTGATGATTTGTGTTAAATAAATTTTGTTGACTAGTGAGTAGACACGAGTTATTTAATAATGAAGAAGAAAAAGATTAATATTGTCAAAAGGGACCACCAATTGACAAGCAGTTATTGTTGCTGACATGAATTCCTCAGCCTCTCACTGTTTGTTTTGGGTCCCAGCTGAAGCATCTTCCAACCTACCAACGGTGTATCCATCCAGACATGTCTGGAGTCTTTCAGCCGACAAACGGTGCATCCATCCAGATATGTCTGGAGTCTTCCAGTCGACAAACGGTGCATCAATCCAGACATGTCTGGAGTCTTTCAGCCGACAAATGGTGCATCCATCCAGATATGTCTGGAGTCTTACAGCCGACTAACGGTGCATCCATCCAGATATGTCTGGAGTCTTACAGCCGACAAACGGTGCATCCTTCCAGACATGTCTGGAGTCTTTCAGCCGACAAACGGTGCATCCATCCAGATATGTCTGGAGTCTTTCAGCCGACAAACGGTGCATCCATCCAGATATGTCTGGAGTCTTTCAGCCGACTAACGATGCATCCATCCAGACATGTCTGGAGTCTTTCAGCTGACAAATGCTGCATCCATCCAGATACGTCTGTAGTCTTTCAGCCGACAAATGGTGCATCCATCCAGATATGTCTGGAGTCTTTCAGCCGACAAACGGTGCATCCATCCAGACATGTCTGGAGTCTTTCAGCCGACAAATGGTGCATCCATCCAGACATGTCTGGAGTCTTTCAGCCGACAAACGGTGCATCCATCCAGATATGTCTGGAGTCTTTCAGCCGACAAACGGTGCATCCATCCAGATATGTCTGGAGTCTTTCAGCCGACAAACGGTGCATCCATCCAGACATGTCTGGAGTCTTTCAGCCGACAAACGATGCATCCATCCAGACATGTCTGGAGTCTTTCAGCCGACAAATGGTGCATCCATCCAGATATGTCTAGTCTTTCAGCCGACAAACGGTGCATCCATCCAGATATGTTTGGAGTCTTTCAGCCGACTAACGATGCATCCATCCAGACATGTCTGGAGTCTTTCAGCCGACAAACGATGCATCCATCCAGACATGTCTGGAGTCTTTCAGCCGACAAACGATGCATCCATCCAGACATGTCTGGAGTCTTTCAGCCGACAAACGGTGCATCCATCCAGATATGTTTGGAGTCTTTCAGCCGACTAACGATGCATCCATCCAGACATGTCTGGAGTCTTTCAGCCGACAAACGGTGCATCCATCCAGACATGTCTGGAGTCTTTCAGCCGACAAACGGTGCATCCATCCAGACATGTCTGGAGTCTTTCAGCCGACAAACGGTGCATCCATCCAGACATGTCTGGAGTCTTTCAGCCGACAAACGATGCATCCATCCAGACATGTCTGGAGTCTTTCAGCCGACAAACAGTGCATCCATCCAGACATGTCTGGAGTCTTTCAGCCGACAAATGGTGCATCCATCCAGACATGTCTGGAGTCTTTCAGCCGACAAACGGTGCATCCATCCAGATATGTCTGGAGTCTTTCAGCCGACAAGCGGTGCATCCATCCAGATATGTCTATGATCACAGTTGTATTGGTGTAATGTAACAACTAAAAAGGAAGTGATTTAAAGTTGTCCTCATTGCATATTTTCAATCTCAGTGTTTGAGTCATTAGCTGGAAATATAGAATTTAAAAGATGGCAATCGTGAAATGGAAGAAATCTTACCTAGATATTGTCATATAGAATTTAAGATATATTCTAAATTATATATTCTAAATAATATTTTTGATTTCCTCTTCATTTGCTTTTTCTATTTACTTAAATGCTCATGCCCCTTATTCTTATTATGATTAACATGTTAATTATGGCTACATGTTGCAATCTAAAAGATTCTCAATTGTTAAAGAGGTGAAAAAAAATCATATTTTTAAAATCTCAAATATCTATAAAGGTGGTAACACAATGCAATCTGAACAATGTGAGTAGCATCCCCCTTTAAAGAAAAGTGTGAAAAAGGTGGAAAGAGTTACACTTTACAAGCTGGAAACAATCTTCCCTCTTAACATAAAACAAAACCAACCCTAAGGACATTTTAAAGAAAATCCAGGGTTAAGTCCCAGTCCAACTGAGGTCTTGCATCATCCTCTACTAAAAATTAGCTAGTCCTTGCCATATTTACAATCATAATGTCATTCCTTCTATCAAAATGGATCTATCAGAACTCTGTTGGCTAGAGCTAACCATTTTGAACATACCTTCTGAATAAAACTTACCATTTGTTTTGATCAACTGCAGGAGCTCTGAAGGCTAGAGCTAACCATTCTGAATGTACCTTGCAAATAAAACTTTTAGACTGTTCGTTTAGATCAAATTTGTTCAGACCTTTTAAAATGTAAATATAGAATAAACATATTTTGTTTTTGTTTTTACAGATCTTCTTTACACGCAATGGAAAAATAATTGGCCATCATCAAGTTGCAATACCCAAAGGAGGTTTCTATCCCACTATTGGCATGTTAAGTAGTTGTGAGAAAGTGAGAGTTGACTTGAGGCCACTGACTGGATAGGACAGCAAGGAACCAGGTCTCATCTGTTGTGTTTTTACTTTTATTTTTTAAGCTTTAAAAGGGTTGGCATGAAGATTATGTGCAAGTTGAAATTGGAAGGTAACTGTGATAAAAGGGAAGGGTTAACAATTTTGTGCAAAATTACAGGAAAGTGATTTTTTTTTAAGATCCTTTAAAAGAAATTATTCCGTGTTATTTTGTATGATTATTGATAACTGGCAAAAAAGATGATTTTTTTAACTATTTTGAAACTTTTTCAAATAAAAAATAAGGCTTTATTAAACAGAAAATAAAGTTTACTAATTGTAAATTTACAGATTTTTGTCATTGAAATGACACAGTTTAATGTGTAAAGTATAATTGGAAATACTTTTGTAATGGCCCCAGAACTAAATGAAAGCTTATTGTAAAATAAGTCTTACATTTAATTGACTTCAGAAAATTTTTAATGATTAGCAACTAAAGGGATTTGTAAGTAGAGCAATTGTATTAAATGAAAAACACACAGACTAATTTATATTCATACTAAAGTACTTATAATATCATAAACATAATGGTGAATTTTATTTTTTAAGTAACTGAACAGCTTTACAAATATTTTTTAATTTTCATTTGCATGTAATCTCCCTGTTAAACTTATCCAATGTAATATATATTTAAGATATTTTTGTCTTATTTTGTTATCGTTTGCTGAAACCATATGTAAGCAAGCCATTCAGCTTTTTATGTTGGGGTTTATGCTTAATTTGTGATAAAGTTTTTGTTAAGAAACCAATAATCACATGTTACTTCTAAGAAGTATTCAAACAATGTTGGATTTCATAAAGGTAATTTTTGTGTAATTAAGACACAGTTTTTTGCTAGTGATTTTATATGTAGCTTTATTATCTTAATTAGTCACAGGCAGCTTTATGGGTGTGTTTTTTTTATTGAAAAGTAATTATTTTTAACCTTCTTTTCTACAAAATTTATAAATACATATATATATATATATATATATATATATAAAAATAAAAGGAAAGCAGTTTTAGGCCAATCAGAACTTAGGAGACATATGTGGTAGGCCCTCAAGATTAATATACATGTCAGTGTCTATGACAATGCAACTAAGTCAGTACAAGTGTCTTCATTAAAAAAATTCAGCAGTCATGGAATCTGATGAAAAATTAAATATACAGTTGTTATTGAGAGGGTAAGAGATAAAAGTATTTAAACATGAATATAAAAAAAAATACATATTCTGTACAGCCTTCCATCAAATACGCCAGAAGAGATGTTTGTCCTGAAGACCGAATTGTATTAATTGTTTTGGTCCAAACTGTTAGATGCCACCTGTAATGCTCTAATTGCAAACTTTTTATGGGATATCCAAGAAAACCAAATTGATCAACTCTATTGAGAGTTATGCTTCTTTGTCAGCATATAATATTTATTATATACCATCTAGCACTAAGAAAACTGTAGCATGTGGTCTATAAACAGATCTTGTTGAGAAGGATAGAAGGGGACAACATAATTGGAATAATATAACTTCTTTGTTGCTCAATCCTTTAAAGTTTTAAACATTTACTTTTGTCCATGCTGCACAATTTGCAAATGTTAAGACTTGATGACTCATCATGATATGATTGTGATGTTGTGGGTGTAAGAATTCATATTTAAAGCTTCTTTCTCAACAAAAGTGCCTAGACTCTTTAATGTAAAATTTAATGTAAACAGTAACAACTATTGAATTAAAAAAAACTTATCGCGTAACGATAAATGTTAACACATTACAACCTGGTGTCATTTTGCTAAAAATAAAACAAAATACTGCCATTATAATTAACTACTTTATGATTTCCGTAAATGAATGTCCAATGTCATAAAAGTCCTAAAAATCGGCCGCAATAGCTCAGTTGGTAGAGCATCGTCCTGTGGATCGGGAGGTGATGGGTTCAAACCCCTGATGGGTCAAACCAAAGACTTTAAAGTTGGTAGTAGTGGCTTCCCTCCTAACACTCGGGGCAAAGGGGACAGCATATCGTGTGACTCGTTGGTGTCAGTATAATGGACCGGCCGGGTTGAGTCCCTGGGCATTTTGTAAGTGCCCCTGTGCTAAAATGATAGAAATGTCACTTCACATTTATGGCAAAGATGCCGGCAAATCCCAAGTTGTAAATTGTGCAAACAGTCTTGTTCTACTGTCTCCAGATAACTGAAATACTGTTGGTGGGACGATAAATCCAATAAAACAAACAATCTTGTTCACTTGAGCGGTGTTTGCAGGTATGATAAACTGATTAATGGTATTTGTATAACTGGACTACTTGGTGCTGTCCCAAGTAGCAAGAATTAAAAAAGGTGTGAATTTGTTAATTGGTTCTGAAATAACTCTCCCGGGTCCCTTGTAGTGGGATGCCGATTTCCGAGGTTGTGGGACATTAAAATAGAGAAAGAGAAAAACGTTTCTGGAAAAAATTTTCCTGCTTAGCGGGTTGATCCTTCAGCAAGGTTTTATTGTTATTAAGTGTTATTACTGAGTTTGTATTTCCAAATCTAATTTTTAAATGCTTTTGCCTCATTACTTGTATAAAGTATTATGTGCTAAAACCAAACTTAAAAGTTACATAGATAAATATGCAAACTAAGTAATAAAAAATTTGTAAGAAAAAAAAAGGAAAGATTTTGGAAAAAATAGCTTGTTGAAAAATAATGCAACGAAAAAGACTGGACATACATGGAGAATCTTTTTTAAAACCAAGTCAGATTTGCATACTCATATTTTTATCCATTAACATAAGTGTCAGTAATATATTGCTTTTATATAAAACTTTAGATGATTTCATATATAAATAACTAGCTATTTTTTATATTCCTAAGTTATTTAAGTTATTAATACATTTGTTGTTTTATTTTTTGTGATATTTAAGGGTTAATTTTGAAGTGTTATGTTGTGTTTCAATTGTGCTTACAATTGGGCAGAAGTTAGATTTGAGCTTAGCATAAAAAGACAAAGTAGATATGAAGGTTTAGCATACATTCAGAACATGTTAATTTGTACTTAATATAAACAAAATAGTAAAAAAAAAACAACCTAACCATTTTAATAATGTGGTTGTTTTTTTTAAGTTACATAAAACCGCGATTTGTAAGTATTTGATTTGTAAGCTAAGAAAAGGTAAGGATAACAGGTTTTAAAGAAAACATTATTTGCATTTGCTTATTGTAATTTTTGTTGTTCCTTGAAGTTTCATTGTTAAATACCATCCCACATTAATTTCTTGTCTATTGATTACTGTGTAATTATATGTGCTGATCATAAAATATGTATTGCTTCCTAAATGTATCTTATATTACTGTAGTGATAATGCATAAATATATTAAAACACTACTTTTGTTGACAATGTCTGTGAATATGGCATTTTGTGTACAAGTACATCACCATGGAAATTGTTTATTGACTACACCCTACTTTTTCTATCCATATTGTTGAATATTACAAGGTGGTTGTGATGATATGTTATTGTTTAATATTTGTACCCATAACAATTGTACTTAAGTATCTCTCATTGAGAGACCTTTTATTTTGTGCTTTATATGGAGTTTACTTTCATCTTGTAAAACTTTTTCATCAGGGTTTATATTCATGAAAATTCTTAGTTATTTTAATTCACCTAAATCTAAAGTATTTTCTTGAATATAAGAAAATTTCTATCATTTCATTCATAACTCATGTAACCTGATTTTTTTCAGTTTTATTAATAAAGAATAACTAAGATTCTTTTTTAATATGACCCCTGAACTCTGGCATTGTATTTAAGACCACACCTCCAAGCATCGGATTGGTTGGTGTAGATTTTTTTTTTCAATCTGACCAATGAGATATCTTGCTGTAATCTTCCAGTTGTATTACCTTGAGACTAGAGATCCACTGTGTTTATGGTTTTATGTAACCTGCCATACAAGCCATTATTCTCAATCAGATCCTCTCTTCTCTGGGTAAGCATTTCAACAATTTCCTTGAGACAACTTTAACAATTAATTGACATTATTCAAATTCCATTGGAAGAAGGTAATTGGCATATAGTAATTTCAGAATAACAATTATTTTTCCACTTCTTTAACTTTTAAAAACATTTCAAACTGCAGAACGCACATACAACTATAACTTAAGTCCAGAATGGGTGAAACTGCTGGTCTGTTATGATGAAAAACAGCCAATTCAGACACATTGAAATTAGGCCCTTAGATAATTCAACAATATTTATTACAATCAAAGAAAACCAAACCATTTAGGCCCAAGGTAACAAAGTTTAGAACTCAAGCACTATTTTCAGGTCAGTGGTTGGATTTAAAATAAAAATTATATTCGGCCAATCATTTAAGCTCTGATTTGTTGAATTTTTAGATAATGGCAACCAGTAGGATTCTATAAATTATTGTATGAACCTTAAATTCATATTTGTACATTACATCACCAGAACAGGCTCTAATTTGTGATCTAATCCATTTTATCAATTGCACTGTAACAACTAATTTAAATTTTACCTTCAAATATTATCTACAAGAGTTATTATGTCTTTATGTCGACTTCTTCCTAAAGTAAAAAAGCATTTATTTAAGTTCATAAATGAGATAGATATGTGTGTATGGCTTTGTATAAGATTTAAATTCTAACAACTAGAGTTTAAACTATGATGCATTTGTTTTCTTTTCAAAGCTGAGGTCATAGCTGTAGTGTTTAAAGACACTTTTACATTGATAAATAAAGTTAAAGATGATTTATACTTTGCATTATTCAAATCACATATAAAGATGAAGTGCATTTTATGTTTGAATGGTTCTATTCTATCATTTATTGAAATTTTTTTTTTAACTAAGGCTGATAAAATTTTCAGTTTAATGTTAAAATAAATACAATCACATGCAGATTAAGAGTATTTCTTTTTATTTTCAGTTTGTGGGTTTCAAATATAAGTAATGAATTTTGAAAGGAATTAATTTATCTGTCTGCAGCTATATCTATGGATGACAAACATGGTGCTGAATTGTGACTGTATGTAATTGTTATTGCTATTTGTTATTGATGTATTAGATGATGAATGGTTTTACCTACAGTGAACACACTTAGGTGTGATAATAATAGATTTACTTTTCTAACATGTTGCATGTGAATATATCCTCCTGAAAAATCACTTTACCAACTATGATGTACCTTTCTTAAAGTTTGCCAGATGCAAAATTTCTTGATATTCAACTTGATATTTTAACGTACCAGTTTCATATGACTGGCTAGAGATTCTTGCTAACAATTTGGTGACATTTCAAACTTACTTACATTTTTGCATGATATATTTTATGCCTGGTAAATGAGATTTTTCCATCATTCTGGTGACTCTTTCAGCTTGCTTACATTTGTTACCAAAAAGTATTGTAACACTGGTTATAATAGAGACTTTACCAATAGTTCAGTAAGTAGAAATGAAAATGAATAACTACAATAACTAGGTAAGATCTCTCCATTGCCAATTCATATGGCTGGTTTACGAGATTTCACCAAAATTTTGGTGACATCTCCAACTTGCCTGTTAAAAATCTCTAAATGGTACAGTGTGATTGTGCTTGAGTGTTATTGTGATATTGTTATGTGTCTTAATCTACCTACCTCCCTTTGTAGTTAGGATGTGTGATTAGGAATTTTTTTTTTTAATGCTTAAAAAAATACAGCAAGATTAAACTTTTTACAGAAATTCATTTGTCAACAAGATGTTTAACATATGGTTGAATCAATATTTGAAGTTTAATTTCCGGAATGAAATAAAAAAAAATCAAGTTGAGTAGAGCTTAAGGATACTTCTATTCAGATTAAAAGTAACACTATTACATTTTACTTTAAAATCGTTCATTCTTATTCTGACAGAAATATTATTGAACATGTTACTCTTAAACGTTCTTAAATGTTAAATATCAAGAAATGCTTTTTTTGATCTTACTTTTGGCTCTATTTAGGAATAAAACGGACCTAAATAGAGACAAACAATACTAATACTTCTTTTTTTTGGAGTTTAAGTTTGGATTTCACCCATTTTAGTGTATTTTTCTTGTCGCATTTATTATATGTAACACAAAATTGTTGCATATATTGGTTCATTAAAAAGGTCACTTGGTTGCAGTTGGTTAATTTTAACTTCTGCTGGAAGCTCACAGGATCTGCACTTTCACCTGCATAATTACTTATGAATTTAGTTGTTAGGTAATTACTAAAATTTATGGCGTTAGAATAATTATTGGGCCTCTGCTGCCCCACACCCCAGCAAAAAAAAAAAAGAAAAAAAGATGACACCATGCTTTGTGATCTCAACTGGACACTTGATTTGTTTATTATATATAGAGATGTCATTAGGGGAAGAGGTTTAAAAAAATGAGAGACATTAATGAATTGTCTCCCATGAATATTCCCTAAATGCAAGTAGGTCCTTTCATTTGTTTTACTCGGTTTTTATGCTTGTGCTCTTTGGAGTTTATGTTGACTTTTTTGCCTTTCTTGTGATACCAAGGTTAACCATCATCAACAAACACTTTCATTTTCTTTAAAAAAGACAACATATCTCAATAAGTATTTGAAAGGATTTTATCGGTAAGCTTATATTTATTCAAAGTGAGAAATGCAATATCTTAAAAAAAATCAGGGAATGAAGTCTGAGAATTTCAACTAAAAGGACCTACCTACTGTTTGGAATACCTCACATATAACAAACAAGGGAGACAATTTCCATTTCACAAATATACCCCCAAAATCACACTTGCTGCATACGGGCTTACTGCACAGCCAGTAATACTGTAGTCCCCAGACCTTCCCAGATACCACTGCAGCAAGAGGCTGTGTTCAGCCAGCTAGACCCACTCCAATCCATTAACCTCCTACCATGATCAAAGTGTAAAGCCAGATAAGGTCACATTCCATATTCTAATGCCTGTCATTTTGAATTAGTACAAACCGTAGCTACTAAGGATAATTCAGAATTGTTGCTCTGGTCTCTTCATTGAGTTGTTTTAGTTTAGTTCTTAGGGAAATTCCTATCACACAACTTCACTGTACACCAGTAGATAAAAAGAATCGAAATATGTTGTAAATTTTTTTTCTTTTTGACATCATTATTGTTAGAAAGGTTATTTCTAGCTTAATTAAGCTTTTAGATAGGTATGCTTTGACATGGAGTGTAGACACATTTTTAATTATCTTTCTGTTGTATTTAATTAGTATGAAACATGATATGTACATGTGCATGCAAAAAAATATTGAGACTTGTTAAAGTTGTAAATGTAGCAAGTACTGTGTAGAGAACTTGCTTTATATGAAAATATGCCATGTCTTATATATCACAACAAATTGAAAATGTGGTTAATGATGTCAGTAAAATGATAAATTTGAATGTCACAGCATATAAAATTTTATTCTGTTTGCTGAAGTTGATCTGTCAATTTAATTTAAATTTAATGCTAAGCCTGTAACGCAAGGATTAATAAGGTTAAGATATACACATGTAATGTAGATCCAGATCAATCCATTCCTTCTGGGCACTGTCTGATAAGAATCTGCACTTTTTGCTTCAAATGTCTACACATATGTAAAGCAAATAACATACCCGGAATTTTCTTAATGTGTTATTTTTTTTTAATGGAAATTTGTAAGTGTAGCTCATTTTCATTAAAAAATGTTTTTACAGAGGTTATGGTACATTTTCAGAGGTAGCACTTCAGTATTATTTTAATAATTACACTTTGTTTTCTTAGCAAAGTGAATTGATTACCCCAAGCTTACTTAACATATTTATACGTCTGGCAAATAGTGTAGAATTAAATCTGCCAGCCCCCTGGAACAGTCTGATGAGGATATACACTATTTGCTCCCGAGTCTCTGGCAATATGTCACAGTACCTTTGCATGTGAATGTAAGAAGATGACTAACAATAAGTCAGGGTTATTAACTAGTGCAGCAAGCTAAGATTTGAATAGATATCGGTACATACCATGCTTTACATATAACTTGACATTTGTTGCAAGCTTTACTGCTTTATAGAGAATCATTTGATAACCAAAACTGGCTTTTTTGAGCTTGTGTGACGTATGATTGCTAGTCTTATAAAAAAGAAAGATGACAAAATGTTTCTATCAACATTGCCAATGTGCTTGGCTTGCGATCAGTTGATGCAGCATAATTGTGTGTGTTTTCTAAACTTCAATTCTGGATCTGTACCTCAAGCTTTTTTTTTTTTTTTTAAACATTTATGTTAGATAAAGCTGTTATTGAATCAGAAAAAAACATCAATGTTCTCAAAGAGATTTTTTTTAGTTTAGTTTAAACCTATTTATTGTTAATTCAATTGAGTTTTCAACCTAAATTAATCAAATGATTGCCTGCTTCCTGTGTTGAGCATTTAGAGTAATGTGCAGCAAATAGTCTTGCTCAAAGACTAGTAATAAATGTATAGTTTCAGAGTTTGAACCATGGACCTTTTTATCTAAAGTCCAACATCTTAACCTCCAGCCCACATATGCTCACGTATTACATTTTTTTTACTTATTGATCTATTTTCAGTAATGATTTTAAAAATATTGGGAATAAAAGGAAACTATACAAAATGCATTCTGTTATATTGGAAATAATGATGTCATTTGTTGTATTGTAATGAAAAGTACAATTAAACAGTACTGTGCATAAAGGTAAAAGGATAGGTCAGTCATGGAGGATTGTGCACTATGACAATGCAAGCAGTGACATAAAGTTGATATTTGTAACAATATCATGGACATGTACAATTGATAATAGACAACAGCCCTATCTTAAGACAGTATATTGATTAATCCGTATTGGGTACCTGGTGTCCATTCTTTATTCCTAGATGGTTTGGAACCATTCGGTTACAGTTTGCTTCAAGGTCATAAAATCATACTTGCTTGTACCGTAATGCAGAAGGTAAACTACAGTCTTTTATACCTGACTCTATCTGCGTACTAAACGCCAGCTTATTTACAGGATTCAACAATGAAGTATATATACAAGTTGTTTTTGTTTTTTTGAGTAATCTGCATACTCTGAACATTGGAAATCCAAAATGTGCAAAATTTAGTGTACCTTCAATACACTATGTTTGTCGACAAATCACTTTGTTCATTTATCTTGAGATGTGGTAATACTACTCAATAACAAGATATGATTTTCAGTTATAGCTTACGTTCTTATTTTAAACTTAATTCATACAGGAAACTACACATAATTCTCAGTCCATTTTTGGTTAAGTGTTTTATTGATTGCTGGATATTAATAATAAATTTAGCTGTTAACACTGCTACAATTACAATTCACTTGCAATTTGTCATTGTCAAAAATGATTGTTGAATATCATTGTCTTAAAGAGTTTATTTTTATGGCAATGTTTAAATATTAGTATGTAAAGTTATTGTTTTGTATTATACGTTTTAAAGCATGTTAGCATGATGTGAATAAAGTCTTTTTATCGCCCATACAAAATGTCTTTTATTTAAAAGTCCAAGGTGTCATAATTTTTAGTATTTTATGTCTTGGTTAACATTTTACATGGGACACATGTGGCTTAGCAGTAAGTCACCGACTTGCAACTCCACAGCCTGGTTCGAGTCCTGGTTGGGGCAAGATCTCATGAGGGGATGTTTCCCAGCTAACTAGGGGTGCGCCACTGGATCTACCCAGATATCTGGGGTCTCCCTCCAACAATCATTAGCTGGATATCGTCAATATGACCATAATTGTGCTTGTGTAATGTAATAACAAAACCAAGCATTTTACACATCTAACCCATAATAAATGATAAAGGTGACATTAGTGACACATGCAAAGTTCCACATACCAAAAACCTTCCGCCAGTGGTCTTACAACCCAAAATCACAAGGCAGACAACTCTGCTCATTAACTTTTTAATGGTGCAACAATTGGTATGCAAGGCTTCTGCAGCCAGTTTGCACAACTGGTAGTAGGAGATAAGTATATCTTTGTGCATGTGCAAGTTCTAGATGGTCTCCCTGGCTGCAGGTCAAGATTGCCGCAAGACTGAATAGCTGTACAGAAGTATCAGTGTGTATAGATTTTTGCACTTAAGGCTCAACCAACCAAGATGCAGTGTTTAAAAGCTTAAATGGCTCGAGTTTTATTTTGTAGTGGTTGTGGGTTTTTGTTAAAAATGAAAGACAGCAAAACAAAGAGTCATTAAAAATGAATTTTATTAGTAACATAAAATAAATGTAACATTTAACAGCAGAACAATGTATAAATGTGTTTTGCACATAGAAATATCAAACTTAACAAAAAATAGGAAACTGCTACAAGACTTCACGTCAAACAAGATCCTAGAGTAGAATCCAGGGTCTTTAGTTATTTGAGCTTAAAGTTTAGCTATATCTTTCTGCCCAGTAAACGATTATCCATAATCAGCCCAGTGAACAAAGTCAACAGCCTAATGGCCCGCTGGCCTGTTACTTTTTTTAGTGAGCCAATTATCAGCACTTACCCCAGCTAGGCTGTATTATGTAAAAATAATGAGCTCAAATTGAAAAAATGTTATCAGTTTATATAATGATAAGTTTTGCACAAAATATTTGAGTGTTTTCTTTTTCAAATTATCAAGTTTGATACAATTTATACTTTGTTACAGTACAAAAGAAGTTTATCAAAAACATTGATTTTTGGTCAAATTAGGTAGGCTTGATTTAATGATTTTAATCTCTGTGCTCATTGTGTGAAGGATGAGTTCCAGTTGATAGTTTCAGCAATCTGCAGTCTGTAGTTGATACACCTTAGGACCCTTCTTCAGCAAGAAGCCTTGGTTGTTGAGTGATGCTATAAAACCTCCAAAGTCTCCAATCTTCATACCAATGTCCTAAAATATAGTTTTAGATTTCTAGAAAAAATATGTATGTACTTTATTTGATCTAATAAGAATTTTTTTTTCTAACTAAAAGGATCTTTCTAGTACAAAAACTGTGGCACTTCCTTTTGTTTAATGTTTAATGTATCATTTAGGTTGCATGTTGCCTATTAACAAGCGAAACTCTGATTGCTTACAAGTTTTTATGACAAATATTGTAGTATTCAATATTGCAAATTGTACTCCCCAAGTCATCTGTGAAATCTTTGAAGGTCTGTAACGGTGAAATCATAATCATGACATTTTTGGTATATCTATATAGCAATATATCTAACACTTATGCCAGATTTATTATCATGTAAATCAAGCTAAAAAATAAACTCCACAAATTTTTTTATCGCTTTTCAAAGGTATTAAAAGAAAACAAGTTTTTGGTAATGGTAACGCCACTTTTCTAATCACAAGATGCATGGGCCAAATTCCAGATAGAGAAAAAAACCTTGGATATTTCTGTTAGGTTTGCTGAAATTAATTTTATTTTTAACTGTAATTGCTAATTTATTTAATCTTTTTATAAATAATGACCATGTATTTTTCCTTTAAGATTTTTTAAGCATTATTCACAATGGTTGATATTTTAAAGAGTCTAAAAAACATTGTATTGTATACTTTCAGTTACAACTTTATGAAGGCTAGCTGTAAATTGTAATTCCCCCCATCAATTCTAATCATGATCAGCACTGCTACCAAATAAGGAGCAATAAAATTAACATCATACATGTATATATGTTCTTTATAAGTTCAATGGCAAAAATAGATACATTTAAAGAATAATTATATTTAAGTAAAGTTTCACATACTTTGTTTTTTGTTCATTTATCATAAGTTGCACAAATACCTTAGCAATCTGCTGCATTTGGTTTGTTGTGAAGATTGAATTGTACGTTTGTTCAGACACACGCTGCAGAGCTGCTATAAACTTCTTTGGCTGAAAAATAACTCAACATTTATACTGAACAAAACTGGCAGAGAAATATAATTATCTTAAGCATCTAGATCAATCTTTTTTTTTAAGTGGTATGTATATTTCTCAAAAGTATATAGCACAATACCTGCTATAAGTGAACTGTTTTCATTTCACAGAAAAACAGCTGGGGTAGATGATGAACACAAGAAGTACCTGTACTTTTGATGAAAGGCAAGTACCGACGTCTAAAGAGTCTTGTCATGAAATAACATTACAAAATCTTTGTGATACCAGAACATAGCTTTTTAGACCATGTTGCCAAAAGCAGTTTAATTTAACCTAACCATGCAAATATTCCTATTTACCTGTGAACGCCCACTCATGCCAGATCCATGCTGAGAACGCCTAAAGTCCAAGCCTCCAAATTGGTCAGAGTAGGTATCTACCATGCTGTTACAAACACAAAATATACATATGCTGTGTTATTTAATAAAAAAATATTCATGTAAAATGTGTATATAATGAGTGTGTACTTACAAAGCTTTCTACAAAAGCAGGCAAAGGTACATGATTTTGTTTATTGATTTTTAAGTATACTGTAGTGACATAATTTGGGTCATTATAGAATTGTCAAGTTATAATTGACCACTGGACCTGGTAGCGCAATGGGTAGAGCATTGGCTCCAGGTATAGAAGGCCCCTGGTTCGATCCTGGGCTGCCATATACCAAAGTCGTTAAAAATGGAAGTGGTATAGCTCCCTTGCTAACGCTCATGCAAAATACAAGGGTAGTTCCACAACTGGTTGGCCCGGTGTCAGGATAATGTGACTGGTTGTGATATCATGCCACTTGCTCATGCCCTGCTGTACATAGTGAAGGCAGCACTATATCTGCTTCAAGTTGACACCATCTCCAAGTAACTGAAATACTGTTAGGGGGATGACAAACCCAACAAACAGATTATAATTGGTAAAGAAAACCCAAGACTGCTGTCTCGGTAGAACCAGCAACGCCAGCTTAGCTGGAAGAGCTTCCCAAACAAATTTTGCTCTAACCTAGACTCAATCCTGAAGAGCCAAGAAGTCAAAGGTGATAAAAGTCAGTGACTACCTCTCTGTAAAGGACTCATTATAAATTGTAGCAGTTTAGCTCAGGAACATTCATGAACAATTTGGGGTTATGTTCTTAAGATAGACATACATAAAGATCCAATTCTGTTATCACTAAGACGATTTAGGATCAAACAAGAACTATTTCCCTACTTGTATTTTACGATTCACTGTAATCTCTCCTTATATCATAATATAATGAGTTAACAAGGAGACATCCTATAATTAAATGTTTCATACAGAAACTTCTTGTGGGGTGGGAGAAAGGTGAAAGTGTCAATAAGGGCTTTTTAAATTTTGAGACAGTACTACATTGATACCTTCATCTAGGTGGGAATATTTACCTTTGATTTTTTTTTATCCATATTATGCTAAAAATATTTAGAAGTTATTCAAAATCTTAATTATTTGCTAACAATAAGACACACATTTAACAAGGTATATTGGTAGACTCAGCTGCTTAAAGGGCAAATCAGATAACTTCCAGAGGTAGCTGACTAATCTGGACTTTTAGCATTTTAACTTAACCAATTAATGCTCTGCAGGCAAAGATACTAATTAGAATTTCTTAAAAGAAATTACCTGAAATTATGGCTGCATGTGTAGATTCTGATAAGATTATGACCTTGACCTACCATTGTTGTAAAGTTGGACAGAGATGACACATATAATGTACCTTTCCCACCTGTTATTTATTTATGAAATACATCCGATTATGAGCATTATAGCAATATCCAGCAATTTTTCATTGTCTAGGTTGATCCATCTTTACATCACAGGTCAGCTGGAAGACCTTCTACCATTAAGTCCTTCACCTCGAAAGGGACTTGAACCCATGCATTGGGAGTCTTAAGCAGTCAGGGCAGTACAAGACAGAAATCCTACCACTACCACAAGGGTCTGTTTTTTTTAGTAATTCACATACCCATGTGTTGCAAACTTACATTTGTTTTTGCTTTGAAAAAATTCTAACTCCAACACTTAAAACAACAAAATGGTACTTCATTAAAAACATCATTCAAAGTCTGCTCAGAATAATAAAGTGGGCCCCCCTTCCCAACCTGTATTTCATAATCTCTATCACGTCCTCAGCATCCTCCTTTGTAGCATCCTCTCTCAGTTCCAGTCGTGCGCGTGCCTCGGTCAGTCGTATCAGGGACTCTAGCTGTCGTGTAGTGATTGGGGTACAGTCTTGTGACTGATGCTGACGACGAAGCTCCAGATAGAAGTTCTGTAAAACCTCGGCTGCATCTGGACCTATCTTTGGATGCACATATTTTCTGGCATAGCCTATGTACTGGATAATTAAAACAAGAAATGAAGTTGATAAAACGATAAATAATTACTGTAAAGGGCTATAGATTGTGCACAGATTTTTGGCCAGATATATAAAAGTTGGGGATGTGCACAATGCAGGAGCTATTAATATTTTCATTTTTATCTAAAGCCTTGCCTCAACCATGAGAGTGATATTGGCAAGTCCATCAGCCTTTTATGATCATAATCACAAAGTATGTTTTTAATAATTTAGTTTAATCCTTACAGTTATACGTGATGTTTAATTAGTTACTCTATTGATTAAAATTTAACTTTTTTTTAAAAGATTGATTTTCATTGTGAGCTTATTTTTTGAAATGAAGAGGTAAAAAGAAGTAAACACTGTTCTGCATAACAGAATAATTTATTGACCAAGCAGAGGTACACATACATCATTTCTATAGAGTTTATGATTTGTACAGTAGATATTACAGGTAGAAAGTCTTTTATAGATGCATTTTTATTCACAATATTGATAAAATAGATAGATTCAATTAGGCAGTAGGGTATGAAAGACAGGGAGATTTATTAATGCATCTTAAAGCTAGTGACTAGATTTTACTGTAGGTGTGTATACTATTATGGACATGTATTGTATTTTTATTGATGCATCTTAAAGCTAGTGACTAGATTATACTGTAGGTGTGTATACTATTATGGACATTTAGTGTATGTTTTATTGATACATCTTAAAGCTAGTGACTAGATTATACTGTAGGTGTGTATACTATTATGGACATTTAGTGTATGTTTTATTGATACATCTTAAAGCTAGTGACTAGATTATACTGTAGGTGTGTATACTATTATGGACATGTATTGTATGTTTTATTGATACATCTTAAAGCTATTGACTAGATTATACTGTAGGTGTGTACACTATTATGGACATTTAGTGTATGTTTTATTGATACATCTTAAAGCTATTGACTAGATTATACTGTAGGTGTGTATACTATTATGGACATTTAGTGTATGTTTTATTGATACATCTTAAAGCTAGTGACTAGATTATACTGTAGGTGTGTACACTATTATGGACATTTAGTGTATGTTTTATTGATACATCTTAAAGCTAGTGACTAGATTATACTGTAGGTGTGTATACTATTATGGACATTTAGTGTATGTTTTATTGATACATCTTAAAGCTAGTGACTAGATTATACTGTAGGTGTGTATACTATTATGGACATGTATTGTATGTTTTATTGATACATCTTAAAGCTAGTGACTAGATTAAACTGTAGGTGTGTATACTATTATGGACATTTAGTGTATGTTTTATTGATACATCTTAAAGCTAGTGACTAGATTATACTGTACGTGTGTATACTATTATGGACATTTAGTGTATGTTTTATTGATACATCTTAAAGCTAGTGACTAGATTATACTGTAGGTGTGTATACTATTATGGACATTTAGTGTATGTTTTATTGATACATCTTAAAGCTAGTGACTAGATTATACTGTAGGTGTGTATACTATTATGGACATGTATTGTATGTTTTATTGATACATCTTAAAGCTAGTGACTAGATTATACTGTACGTGTGTATACTATTATGGACATGTATTGTATGTTTTATTGATACATCTTAAAGCTAGTGACTAGATTATACTGTAGGTGTGTATACTATTATGGACATTTAGTGTATGTTTTTATGACACAATGTACACTGCCAACAGTAATTATAACTTTCAACAAGCATAATAAATATCTCCCGGACTGTGAAAGAATTATGAAAATATGTCTGCCTATGTCGCTATAGAATGATTAAAAGGTCAATTAAAATTGAGAACAAGTTTTATTTGCAGAGACCAGCATCCATAAAAGTGCCTAAAACACCCTAAAGTGTTTAACTTCAGTTATTTAACAATTATATTGAATATTCAAACACTACACAAACTGAAAGATGTTTCATGGCTTTTATCAATAAATTATTTCAGCATTTGTTATGCAGTATAAAAAGATGTGTTTGTTGAAACAAAAAGCAATTATGTATAGATAATAAATAAAAACAACAAATCATTATATATTTGCTTTAAAACCTGTCCCATATTGTGACCTCCAGTATCCTCAGTTTACAACTGGTTACAACAGGTGATAGATATTTCTTCCTGAAATTACTAATCACCTGGATCTACACAAAAAATACACATCACACTATAGACATCACTGATCAATTTTATGTATAGTAGTGACCAGATTGTGCAAAAAGTTGTACATAATTACATCAGCTGATGGGCAGAAGAATGTTCAACAGATCAAGTGAAATTAAAAAAATATTTCACTTGCAGTAAACACACATTAATGATTAACAGAATTTCTGAACTGGGGATGTGCACAATCTATGAGCTGTTAGTTTTTACTAATAATCTGAAGCGCAATCTATAGCCATTTATGGTAAAGAGAAATAAGTGTGATTCAAAACAAAGGGTCTGTGCTTTAAAAGATTTTTTTCTTAATAATCATCACAGGTCAGCCTGAAGACTTGTCCCCATTAAATCCATCAAGTGAATGGGTCACGAACTCACAGGGTGAGAGGCTGGCAGTCAGAGGAGTTACAAGTCTGCATTTCTACTACAATACAACAGGTGTCCCTTATTTGACTTTCCACCAACCTGATGATATTTAACATGACAACAATAACCATCATTGTTAGCGAGCTTGTAATTCTAAAGTTGTCAATCCCGTTTTGATTAAAGTCAACTCTTAACCATTCACATGATGTCAGCATTACTACACCAGGGTGTACTATGTTTTAGGTTAACTGGGTAAATAATGATTCCAGCAAGTAAAGGTTTGTCAAACCAACACCCCGACCACTAACATAACTTCTACTTGCACCAACTCACCTTCCTCAATAGCTGGGCAGGTATTGGATCTATTGGTTGACCCCTGGTTGGTTTAAGCCTCTCACTAAGAGGTCGATCTCCCTCCATCAACAAGATTGACTCATTCAGGCTTCTATCCTGTAAAATTCCTTTATCTAGTAAATGTTGGGTTCAGTTAGCATTCATGAATTGGTTGTAATTCTGGATGACTAAAGAAATGTCCCAAATTAAAGTAAAAGCCACATGGGGACATTTTTTTTCACTGATACAATTATGGTCATACTGGAGGAGTCCAGCTAATTATTAGTGGTCAAAGACCCCCACCCCAGGCTTATGTCTGGGTAGAACCACTAGTACACCAGAGGATAGCTGGAACACTTTTTCACATTAAAGTTCTGGCCCTGACTGGGACTCAAACACTCTCAGGGAGGGGCTGAGGAGTTACAAGTCTGTGACCACTAACTACAATTGTCTAATGGTTCCATCACATCAGTCTGAATAATGCTGCTAAACAACATTTGTTACAACAATTTCCAATGTTCGAATTGAAAGAAATGTACTAGTTATTTCCCTTTTGTTTGTTTATTTGTATATACTTTATATAATTATTTGTATTTTAGGTTTTGAGGCACACTTGACAGGTCATACGGTGCCAACTACAGTGTCCTTTAACGTTAATAAAGTAGCAATAGATTAAACTATAAGCATACTTTATAAAAGAATTATATAGATTTAATATAATATTTTCCTAGAAATGCTCATGCTTTTTTAAAACTCATTAACTCATTAAACATTATACAATTATATGTACATATTGCTGTCTGAGGTGTTCTTAAGGTTTAAATTAAAAGTTGAACAATTTCATACAGTAACTATATAGCCAATACTTACTGGCAAGGGAAATAATCTGAATAGTAAGAGTAGGGTCCCTTTGTTAATGACAAGAGGGAATATTTCATAACATGTATTACCATGCCTTAGCATTATTAAGCACACTCAAGAATTTAAAACAAGAGCTGTCTGTAGACAGTGTGCTCTACTTAACTCACTGCTGGATAGTATAATTAACATTGAAAAAGGGGCATTACTCTGCCAAAATCATGTAAGAAAATTACCATAAAGAACAGTTTACTTAAGCCTATGGGAGGTTCATGACAATAGAACTACGCTTTTTTTCTCTCCAAAAAGTGGAGATAAAAACATAAATGGAAAAAAAAAGAGTTTACAAAACTTACTGCTGAATTGAAGGAAAATCCTGTCTGGTCTCTGAAAGAAATGGAAACAGAATTTACAAACATTGGCTTATCATTCTATAATTTCCTGTAAACATCTGTTATCATGAGTCCTTGAATGACATCCATATTTTGTGCTGTTATTAATTTAATGTGTATAGAAGTATTTAATTTGAGTACAACATATCAACTCAAAAGATAATTATTTTGTGAATTCTTTGGTACTGTTAAGTTGCAATTTCTACCAATACTTACTGTTCATTTTGAGCAAATTGAATAAAAATATAAATAAAAAAATGAAACTGTATTGCTTGAAAGTATTTTTGTTTCCTTGAAAACACATACAAGTTAAAGCCTTGACTTTTGATTAAAACCTTTACAATAAGGGGCTGAAATATTACAATTCATAAAATTTATCATCTTAGCCCCGGTGTTATTTATACAGACTGCTTACCTATTATTTCTTGAGTGAAGCCTCATAACATGGTCTGACAGCATACTGTCCATCTCCTGAATAGATAAGACACATACATTCTTAATAACCTGATTGCAAGGTTATACATATTCAGTAAAATTGGACTAATTCACCTACCTTCCAATATTATATAACTACTATAATTCCCTGAGACATGAAATTTACTAAATTTAAGACACTTTCAGCTTTATGCCAAGAGAAGACAACTTGAAAATTAGGTTACAAAATAAAAAGAAAGTAGTAATGAATTCTCACAACTAACAGATGACAGATAAAATCTTATGACAGATAATATTTCAACTCACCTCGTCTGGTTTGTCAAGAAGAATAAACACAAGATCAAATCTGGAGAGCAGAGCCGAACCCATCCTAACAAGGACAAAATCACAAATCAGTAAAATTAAGTATATGACAAAGATGTAATCTAAGAACTATATTTTTCTCTCAACAACTGCATGTTAACGGGTTTTCTTTTCCACCCTTTATTAATAGAGATATGTGAGGTACTTTCAGTCACGTAACTTTTAAACCACAGGCCAAGCATTGCGATTACAACAATTTTAATTTGCAATAAAATGTAAAATTAGAGCAGCGTGACATAAGATTTAATAACAAAAGAGTCTGTAATAGGTCCATCTAGCCAAGTCAGTTAATCACTCACTTTGATAGATGTGGTCCTAATATAGATCTAAAGATTCATAACCAATAATGCCTGAAAACTGTCCTAACATTTTACAAATATGTTTTTTTTCTGCTTTATCCTTTTGTGCACTATAAGTCACTAGGAAATTAAACCATAAAAATGATTAAATTAATCCATCATGCATAAAAACTGTTCAATTAAAATTAAAATTAATTAATTAAAAATTGGATGTTTATTACTTAGGGTATTAAGGATGCAAAGATACTAACTTTAGATTTTCTGCTACTGTCTTTGCCTTGTTGTAATGTCCCCCTACAGGATTGGCGGCTGCTAGGATTGAAGTTCTTGCTGGTAGGCTGAAATGGGGTTAAAGGTTGAATCAAACTGTTTTGACCTGATTTTGTATTTCTCAAACTATAAAAAATATTGTTACCTAACTGTTTTTGCAAAATCATACATCTACATGAAAAAGGGAAGCACAACACACCACTTGTCATATGTGTGTATAAATGTATTCTCAGCCATGAAGCATAGATATATATGTATATACAAATGAAAAATCACACTTTTTTATTTCAACTCCAGAGATTTGTTTTTGGTGTGACTTCAAAATAGAATTTCCAAAGTTGTATTCAATAACAAATGTTCTGACATAACTGCAGCAAAGTGTGTGTACTCCCCATTGTCATCATTTTGGGCCGGCACACAGTGTGTTTAATAATTAAGGTGATGACTTACCGCTAAGCTATAAGGACCTCAATTAAGGAGTCTACAGGATAAAACTTTGGGGATATTTTGTCATGCATGTCAATGTTTATTTTCTGTAAATGGAGGGGTTAATCTTTGAAAATTATAAAATAAATAAAGATTTCCTGCTGTAATTGACACTATGGGGAATTGAAGCAGATATAGTGCTTCACTCACTGTGGATAGTATGCCATGAAAACCTTGCATGATACCACACCCAGTCACAATATCCTGACACTGAAGCAATCAGTTGTGAAACTACTCTTATATTTGCAAGAGAGCTATACCACTACCATATTTAACAACTTTGGCATGTTGATGTCCAGGATCGAACCCCAGCCTGGATCTCTGACACTCTACCAAGGTGCTACCAGATCTGTTATCTAGATAATACATAAACTGCAAAGATACAAACTCCTTTCTAATTTATCTGAGCATTAAAATATGACTAATAAAATGTTGTAGTATCGTGTCTGGTGTTCAAGGTACAATAATATAGTGAAGACATTATATCTAAAGACTACTACCTACATTCCTGCTTTAAGTGAAAACTTCAAGGACTTTTAACCAAAATCATGCAAATACCATCAACATAAACAACTCCACCATCCTCACACATACCTGCACACAATGCCTGCCTTGGCAATACTAATGCACTGTTGTTCCTGTGAAATAGATAAAAATAAAAGAAAAACTAGAAATATCACATTAAACTAGTCTCCTGATGAAGGTGCATTGAACTTTTGGGTTTCATAGCACATCAAAACTGTTACCGTAACACAATGGGATTTGCCAGCATTTTTACTGATGCTGTGCATCAACATTTCTATCATTATAGCAGAGGGGCACTTATGAGGTGCCCGTGGACTGAGCCTGGCCGGTTCATTATACTGACAACGATAAGTCAGGTGTAATGTTATCCCCTCAGCCCCGAGCATTAGGAGGGAAGCCACTACTACCAACTTTAAAGTTTTTGGTTTGACCCGGCCGGGGTTTGAACCCACGACCTACCGATCTGCAAGCCAACGCTCTACCACTTGAGCTACAGTAACATAATGCCAAACATAAAGTACATGTACATGAAAGAAGAAATATAGGTGTTTTATTCAAAGGCTATATGCCATTATCTGCTTTGTTCTGGATAGTCGTCCGGAACATTTAAAAAAAGAGAAATGTCTGTGGAATTGAAATATGCCGTCAAAGATGAGTTGACCTTAAATAAGATCTTGACCTTAAAGGTTGCACTAGAAAATAGTTTAGGAGATACAACCTCTACTATATGTCAGTAAGATGGTGAACTTCAATTGAATACTTGTAAGAAATGGCAAAGTTATGGCAAAGATACAAATTTACAACATGAGCAGAAATTTATAAGAAATGACCTTAAATATGACCTTGAACATAATAAATGTTTTGTGTGACATGTCTTCACGTGTATGTCTATTTGTTAGGTTTATCGTCCTACCAACAGTATTTCAGTTATCTGAAGATGGTGATCACTTGAAGCAGATATAGTGCTGTATAGCATGCCGTGAACACCTGGCATGATACCACACCCAGTCACATTATCCTGACACCAAGCCAACCAGTTATGGAACTACCCTTATATTTGCTTGATCGTTAGCGAGGGAGCTATAGCACTACCATTTTTAACGATTTTGGTATGTCGAGGACCTGGGATCGAACCCGGGGCCTATCATACCTGAAGTCATCTCTCTTTGAAGGTCTAATAAATGGTGAAGTTTAGTTGTTATTCAAAAGTACTGTAAAATGTATGTAAGTTATGTCTTACACACAGACATGGGAGAGACGAATGAATGGACAGATGCATGGACAGATTTGCATGTCATTTGTACCATCGCACTGACACAAATATATTCATATTTGCAATGTCCACTTAATTAGTGATGAAGGAAGACCCCTGACTTATGTCCGGGTAGAACCACCAGCATGCCTGAAAGTAGTTGCTCCAACCGGGACTTGAACCCTCATGATAAGGGGCTTAGGAGTAACAAGTCAGCAACTTTAACCACATGACAATAGGTGCCCCCTAATTGTTATTCCAAAGTACTGTAATAATATGTACATTATGGCTGTGACATGGGACAGACATATGCATGGATAGACAGATATACAGGTAGATAGATATAACAGTTAATATATGTCCCTAAGGAGAACTTAAAATATTTCACTCACCATGGCTTCAAGCAGAGCCTGATGCTGTGTGCTCATCTTATCAAATTCATCAATACAGCAGCATCCTTGGTCCGCCAGGACAAGAGCCCCTGCCTCTAGGGCATAGTCACCTCCTGAGGAACTGTCTCGCGATAGAGTCACCTAGATAGAACAGAGATTGGAGTAAATAAAGGATATATTGCTTTATTCAAAATATTCAAACAATTAGAACCACTAGTATGTGAACATAAGCCCCTAGGAAAGTAGTCACCTGAACAACAGAGGACTTGGTTGAGAATGATGGAATAGACTCAGACTTATTTTCCATATGCCATATACATGTATGTTCTTAAGTACTTACTAGCCTGAGCATTGTCACTTCCTGGGTAACTACAAAACAATATGTCCCCTCTTCTGTGAAGGAGGACATAATAATACCAGGTTACAGCATCTAGACAGTGATGTCATGTCAGTTCTTTGGCAATCATTACCAGATTTTTCTGAAAGCATTGAATTTTTTAGTTTTTAGTCAAAACAGACATTCAACTACTTACTGTGAGCCCTGAAGTGGTGGTTGTATTTCCACACACATACACACTACGTGGGGCTATGTTGGCTGTAGCTTGCAACATCTGAAACAGTCAACATTATTTTGACATGTAAATAATATTCTTCTTTTTCCCTAATTTTTGTGTTAGCATTACTGGTAGTCTGGAAAGAAATTTAAGCGCACATAAAACCTTTCAAAAAGGATTAAAATAAAAACAAAATTCCACTCTTTTAAACATACTTTATTTAATTTTTGTGTCAAATCACATGAAGGAGATGAATATTTGGCTAGGCCCTGTACTTAACAACTATTCTTAGGCCGATGTCATGATTTCAGATAAAGTTACCATGAAATAGAACTAACCTTATGGAATGGATTTAAGTAGGCTACAAGTTGAATTGAAATTTAAATAGAACTGTTAACAAATAGCTAATGAATAATCCCCAATCAGTAACTGTTCATTAAAATCTCATATCAGTGTCTGAAATAGTGTTTAAAGGGGCGATAACTCCTGCAATTTTCATCTAATCATAATAAAATAACTCAAGTTCCCATGGTACTTGAGATGATTACAAAGTTACAAAACAAATGGACAAAATTCTGTCCAGTGACAAAATGATGGACAGACAACCTGTTTCCAGTATATCCTTCCATCCCTTGGTAAACTTCATTGTGGGGGAGAACAATCTTGGACAACAATTCGTAAAAACTTACTTGAGATTTCCCAAGACCTGGGTCTCCAACTATGAGTATATGTGGATCCCCTCGGACAGGTATTCTATTCTGGAGAAATAAAAATGAAACAATATACAGTGCATAAAATATATATGGTATGGTGGATGTAGACCCTGAAAAAAAAATATCTTGTGTAGCAAGACAGAATCACAGAATATGGGATATTTTACAACAGTATCATAGTTGACTTAATGATTCATCCTATATGATATTATTTACTTATTATTATATCTGATGTATCTGATGAAGAATATAATCCTGAAGGACTGTTTCGTTTCTTGTTTATTTTTATGTATCAACAGCTGCATTGTTTCCACAATGTAGTTGAAAAACTTAAAATCTTGCATAAAAATTTGGCCTGGGCATGATGATGTGATGGACTTGAGCAGTAACCGGACTCAGACATTGAGGTGACTGAATTGTGAGGGGCAAAGCGATTTTAAATTGAGGATACATTACGCTACACCACAGGCATCATATAAGCTCAAGGCCTAGAATGGTACTTCACAGAATGAGATTCCTTGGGTATATATATACAACCTGAAAATTCTTCCTGAAAACTAGTTGATTGTTTTCTAACTGCATTCACCTTAGCACCACAAAATCATAATATTATGATCCCATTTACCTTATCATTGGTGAATTTCTGCGAGCCCCCAAACAGACCCAGGATAAGACCAGCCTTTACCAATTCATGGCCGTAGATGCTTGGGCAGATGGACCTGCAAATAACAGTAAAGGATAGATTGTTATTTTATTTTTTATTTGCAGTACATTGCAGCGACACAATTATGGTCATGAGAGATGTGCAATCTTTGGGGAGCGAGTGACCACAGACAAATGTCTAGGTAGAACCGCTGGCACATGGCAGGTCAGCTGGAAGACATTCCCACATTAAAATCATCACCTCTGATGGAACTCAAACCCACAAGGTTAAAGGCTTGAGCGATCAGATGAGTAAGAATTCAGCAACTCTACAACTTGTCCATTTACACCCCATAAAGGGCAGCTTTATACTCTCCCTCTATCCATAAGTTTTCTCAGCTAAGAAAATACTTAAACCATAATTATTGGGTTTATCCATTCAATCTATTAGAAAAATCAAATGTCATCACTATCTAAGTCTCTGTCATTGGTACCTATTAATACAATGAATTAGAGATAATTAACTTGATGTAAATGGTAGTTGGGGGTTACGCTAACCTCTGGTGTGGCGGTGGTTCTACTCAGATATAAGTCTGGGATCTTCCTCCACTATGGATGTCGCTAATATGACCATAATTGTGTTGGTGTGATGAAACGAAAGGGAAATGCATTTCATTACATAGAGACTTTGTTACAGAAATTAAATTTTAGAGGCAATTTTCTTTTGTTAGTTTTTGTATTGTTTTTTTGTAACATCACACTGACACAATTTTGGTCATGTTGGGGACATCAGTCTAACTAAAAATTATGTATGTATATTAGTTAATTGTATCTGTTTTAACTCCCAATGCAGGTGCTTACTGTTTGTTGTTTCACTTTGATGGGATGTTTTTATTTACACTGTTTGTTTGATAGAAAAACCTTTAGTAAGTGCGACGTTAGAGCGCTCCACAAACCAGGTTTAAGCACCCCAGTTGGTCCTTATGCCGACTGACCGTTTCAAGGCGGTAACTGATGGTTTCTCTTTTTGTGCGTTATGTCTCATCTCTGTGTTTTTTGTCACATTTATATTTACCCTGTTTGCCTTTGTCTAGAGGTAGATTAAATTTAAATATCTGTGGAAATTTTGATAGGACCTTTTCTTATTTACCTATTATTTTTGGAAGGGATGACCTTAAGACATCTCTCTGGGTAGAACCACCAGCACACCACAGTTCAGCTGGAAAACATCCTTTCATGAAAGTTCTCACCCCGTCCAAGACTCCAACCATTGCAGTTAGGGGCTTAGGATTAACAAATCGGCGACTCCAACGCTTGGCCCTTTATTTTCGTTAATCTTAAGTTGTAGAATCTGGCAGTGACTCACCCTACAAGAAGTCTAAACAGCTGTTCTTCACTCTGGATCATTTCTATTCCATACAGCTCCTTCATGGTAAAATCCATGGCCAACCCTCCTTCCTGGCATTGCTTATTGCCCTTGCTGTTATTCACACTATTAGCATGAATATACAGCAGAAACATACATTTGTCTTTATTTCTTCCTCGACCTAAAATAATACAATGAAATTAATACCTTAAAGAATATTGTTTTATTCAAATATTTCTGAACAACTGGTCATACAACACAATGTACTGGAGTAAAAAGGCATTCCAAGAATAAAAGGGTTAGTATAAAGTTCCACAACTGGTCAGCTTGGTGTCAGGATAATGTGACCTGGCATTGTATTCTGCCAGGTGTCCATGGCATCTAGCTATTCGCAGAGAAAACAGCAATATATCTGCTCAGAAGTTCCCCCACCACACCATCCTTTTGTGAATGGGTCCTCCTGTTCTGGCCTAATTGTGAATTATCATGGTAAAATCAAGCAAATTTTTTTTTACAGTTGGGACACTAAACAATGGTGAATTACATTTAACAAAAGTGAATTGATTTCTTTAATCTTATTATGAAAAAAATTTTGCTTTGGGAAGTGTTTATTTTTAAAAAGTGTGGGATTTATCCTTTATCATTTCCATTATGCTAGCATAATCTTATCTGTTCCAAGTTGTTTCAATTGATAGCATTAAACAATTCCAGAAGCAGGTGGAAGCTGTTTTGAATGCTAAAATTTTAGACTAAATGGTCAATTGCACCCATTTTAATTGCTCAACAGTGGTAAGTGACGACTGAAATGACAAATAAAATAGATGGAAAAGACTTGGTTGAAAATTCTAGTCGAGATATGAGAAGTGATTCGGAGTCAGTTGTGAATGGGCCCCTTTACTGGACCCATTCAAAGAAGAAAATGAAATGCTGCTGCTTAAAATTACCACCATCTTTGGTAACTGAGTTGTAAGTAAAAAAAGATATTGCCAACAAACATACAAACAATGCAATTTATTCTACATTAGCAGTAAAATAAAGTCAGCTAAATAAAGTTCTAACATACCTTCATCAATACTGTTGACTTTTACAATCCCTGACACTGTCACGACATCTCCTGGCACACAACTGTCGACTAAAGTAAGCAACATTGTACATTTACATGCATAGTTACACAACTACTGTTATTGTTTTGTTTTTGAAATACATTGCAGCAACCATTTATGATCATTATGGCAATGTCCAGCTTTTTGATGGAAGTAGACCCCAAACACATGTCTGGGTAGAACCATAGGCGAACACAAGTCAGCTGGAAGACCTTCTTAATTAAGTTCTTTGCTCCGAAGGGACTCGAACCCACGCGGTGACAGGCTAAGCAGACACAGGAGATACGAATTGGCAACTCTACCACTGCGCCATGGGCGCCCCTCAACTACTGTTTTAACGATGTAAAAGCCGTCTCCAGATAACTGAAATACTGTTGGCAAGACGATAAACCCAATAAACAAACAAACAGTGTAAATGGAAAGTTGGTTTTGTTTCATACAGCTATTAATTAAAGATGAAACAGAAACAGAATTTGTGGCTGACCAGCGTGAGAGGTCAACCTTGTTATTCTTAATTAATATGCCATGGTTCTGGATGGTGCAAATAATTAGTTAAAAAAAAATCATTTTTGTTGTTGTTGCAACCACTGAGAGATAAATAAATTTTTGTTACAAAGTACCGACATATTTGTGGTCATAATGGCTATGTCCACCTAATTTTTGGTGGAGAAAGACCTCTGACATACATGTATGTCTGGGTAGAACCACCAGTACAGCGCTGATCAGTTGGAAGATCACCCCACATGAAAGGTATCATTTTGAACAGGACTTGAACCTACGCTGCGAGGGGCTGAAGAGTAATGTTAAGCCATCAGCAAACAAGATAAATTAAAGATTGACTGATGCATAAAAGATCACAAAACCATACCTAGATCCTGCGTTAAATCACAGTCGATTGTTCTTGGAATTCTTCCAGCTTCTTTCTGATCATCTCCCATGATCTCTTGAATTCTAAATGTGTAAATATGGACTTAAATCAAACTTTTAACTTGTTTTTTGTGTGTGTTTTATTAACACATTGGAGCAACTTAATGCGATCATTATAACATCATGCAACTATATTGGTGGAGGAAGACCCCAGACAATGTAAACAAGTGGTACACCGCAGGTCAGCTGGAAGACTAACATCATGCAACTATATTGGTGGAGGAAGACCCCAGACAATGTAAACAAGTGGTACACCGCAGGTCAGCTGGAAGACTAACATCATGCAACTATATTGGTGGAGGAAGACCCCAGACAATGTAAACAAGTGGTACACCGCAGGTCAGCTGGAAGACTAACATCATGCAACTATATTGGTGGAGGAAGACCCCAGACAATGTAAACAAGTGGTACACCGCAGGTCAGCTGGAAGACCCCCCCCCCCCCCCCCCCACATGTTAAGATGGCAGTTACATGCTAAATAGTCAGAGGAAATACAAAATGGCAACTTGACCACTACACTGCAGGCACCCACTCAAAATTTCTTTCCCATACCCCAAACACTGTCAGCTTAGCGGTCCACAACACTGATTTATTGTGCAACTTAAAGTTGTTTTTTTTAACTTTAAGGCCAGAACTGTGAAATTCCACTTGCCTTATAGTCATAGAAGTATTAAAAATTCAGAATATAATAAAGGACCACAACTCAAATGTAAGCTGTTCATAATGTTCATTGGAATTGCACAGCTAGTATTGGCATATATAAGGTATGTGAGGTTACATTTAGATCTGACAAACAGCAACTGCGATAAAGAGCAATCAAATTATATTAAAAGTATACTAAATGGTTGAAGTACTTTAATGTCAATAACACGAACAAACTATTTAGAACAGTGTCTGATTATAAGAATGTTTGCTTCCTAGACGAGATATGTATTCTTAATTAGTTATACATTTTCAAACTGTTTATTATGATAACCTATTTACATTTACAATTTTGAAAATACTTAAACTATTTATACTTATATACTACTCACGTATTTTGATTTAAACCTGATTATACTCTTAATTGATCTTTATCGTATTTGGTGCCATATGACCTATCACGTGTTGGTGTGCCTTAAAACCCAAAATACAAAATACATACTTTGTATCTGAGGGTATAAATAAAAAAATAAAATATAAATATATATATATATACACTCACACACCACACACACACACACCACACACATGTAAATAAATAAATGAAACTGTCAAACATCTTAGCCTTACCTGATATTTTGCCAGTCTATAGTCTCCGTCAGATTAGAGGTCCTGAGTGGTTGGAATGCCTTGGACCTACAGTCATCTCCAGGACACTGAGAAGAAAACATTTGGTGACTAGCATAAATACAGTATTGAAATTTTTTGTTTTTCCTACAGCGCAACAACATCAAAAAATGCAAAAAACAACAACAGAATATTGATCAATATTTTTGGAGACTGAAGCCAGACCAAAATACAATTTGACCTGCGAGTGAAGTCACAGTAGCACAATGCAAGCTTGAGTTTTGGGGGAAATAATGACAAAGTAAGTCATTATCATTGGTGGGGACTGTAGCAGGCAAGACAAAAAGTGTCATTTCACTAAAACAGACAAGCTTATAGTAAAAACAAAGGCATGTGACCATCATGGAGTCACAGTATTCACCACAGGATTATTAATTATCTTTCTCCTGTTTCAGAGGAAAATTACGGGAAATTTGTTATCTGGCAACAGCTACAGGGAAAAAAGCCTGGGACAACAACATTCTTACATTGGAAGATTACCTTAGAAAAAAAGTTGCTGGGTATTTTCCTTGAAATGAAGAGTTCCAAGTTAAAAGTCATTATCTTTTGACAGTTTTGGAGACATAACAAAAATATTAACCAATGGCAACAAGAGACAATAGTTCTACTTTTTTTTCCTTCCAAAAGTGGAGAAAAATAAATTATGCATGGCCTAAAGAATCAACATTGGTTGGTAATGATGATGATGCAGTGCAGACTTACTGAGTTAGAATACTGAATACTAGATGTTGAAGAATTATACTCACACTTGTTGGTACAACATATTTCCCATCAGGAAGGTTAATGGTCTGAAATAACATTAATAAAAGTATTTACAAAAACTTTGTCTTAAGGTACATAAATATCCTACTTTTAGGGACCAAGTAAACAAGTGTCCATATTTAATAATCCAGAAAATCTAGTATATTACTTTAATTTAGATGTACACATTCAAATTTTAACAAGACATATCAAGTGTATTAGATTTGGAATAAGACAAGATTAAAGGCAAATGGTATCATAAATGACATGTAGAACTACACAATCTGTAAATCCTATATTATTTTAATTACTGTCTAACTAACAAGCCAATCTGAACTGTCAATGACCAATGTATAATCATGACATTCCTGCATTTGCTGTTTTGAGACATACTAAGTCAATGAGCTTAAAATGGTTACAATGTTTGCAACAATTGTGTTTCTCACAAATTTAATGACAACAAAAGGTATTGGCAGACAGTATGTTTACAGTTAACCTAGATAATGCTAAATTATATCATCACTTATTGCGGTTTAACAAAGTTTTGCTAAATAAACAAAAAACAGTAGAAAATGCCAATCCTTACAACTCACCAATATAATTATGGTCATATGGAAAATGTCCAGCTAGTTATTGACGTAGGAAATCACCAGACTTATGTCTCGGTAGCACCAGTGGCGCACTGCAGTTTAGCTGGAAAACCTACCCAAATAGAAGTTTTTGCACCAACTGGCATTAGAGCCATGTGGATTGGGGCTGATGAGTTACGATGAATCTAACCACTTAGCCACTGGCACCCCTTATAAAAGTGCCAGCTGTAACCAAGTTACTTTGCCCTTGTGTTAGTACCTGGATATGCTTGCAGTTGTTACATTCGAAGGCCAAAACAGTACACAGTGGTTTTATGTTGCTGACCCTCACTACCGTACCCTTTACTGATACAAACTTTCCTAAATTCAAGGAAAAAAATGCACTTTAAAGTCATAACATCTCTATAACAAAATGCAATTACTGCAAAACAATTCAAAAAAGTATCTGGCCTTGAATACTGACCTTGGTTAGGAGCCGCCCAATGGGCCTGACTTTAACACAAATGGGCCTACAAGCGCCAGTTAAAACATGTCAAAATCATAACAATGGTTATGTAAAAATTTAAATGTAAACATTGTGCTGGTCGCAATTTTTAACGAAACTACATTAACTGCAGACATAACAAAACTCAGTGGCATAGTTAGTAAAGCTCTGATCTGTCACTCATGAGATAAGAATCCTATAAAAACCAAGCATTTTTTTTTTAATTTTTGCTTGTACTACATTTGTCTCTTTGTTTTCTCTGTTAATATTTACAGCTACTGTGTTTTATCAATTATTTGGTCATTTCTGTCAGTTATTTGTACTTATTTTAAAAACACAGACTATTTAAAACTGTTATGAATATGGAAACAAAATTTGTATGATTATGTTTCCAAAGAGGTCAAATATTGAGTTATTATGGCTTGAATCATTATTGTTATCTTTTTGCACAAAGTATTAATTGTGAACCTAACTTAGTTCAGTCCTAATAAGAGTGGATTGTTGCTTAATATAATTAAATCATGAACAAAGTTGTCTGAGAAGAAAGCAGGCAGTATGAACTTCGAGTTATTTTTTATGCAATTATAAACTCATAAATCAACCGTGCAGTTATTTTTAATGCTTAAACGAATTGATTTATCATAAACCTTTGCTTTTGGTTAATTGAATTTTAATATTTGTACCGATTCACTATATTAACAATATTTAACTGCAAATCTTGAACTCTTGAACGATAAACGGTTTCTTTTAAAATTTCGATATTTATTTAGGCCTTAAAGATTATAATGAACATAAAACTGCACAAGATAGTTGAGTAGACAAGACTTAATTAAGCCTTTCATGTTGGAAATTTATCAAAGCATTCTTATATAAGTATATATGACCAATATGCACAAGTCATTCAGAGTTTACTTAAATTTCCTTAAAAAATGCAGAACAAATAATAAAAAAATCTTATTTTTTTTCCACAAACATTTGATTTAACTAATATATTACCATAGTTGTTAGCTTTTAAGTTTTTCAGAGGGATTGGACACCCAAAGTTGAGTACCCTGGCTTGCAGGGTTGATACATAATAGTCTTCTGGAGTAACCTCCCTTCCACTTTCCTCACAGGCGTTTCTCGCTTCCTTAAGACGCTTTATACTGATGTGCTAAAATGAAATGGAGAAGAAATAACATCTCTAGCCAAATCATACCAAGCTTCATCTTTCTCAGATTCAAAGTAATGGACCTTAGAAATATATTAAAAATGAAGGTGTGAATGCCCTCATAAAAGTAGATCTACTTTTCTCTTTTCAGAAAGTGCAGCTAATAAATAATAATGGTCTAGGTTTCTCCAGCACAATCAGCTATCATAATAAGGGTTGTTTCCATCTGGTCATTCTAATGACTGGACAATGTGGCTGGGTGTAGCATCATGTCAGGTGTTCACTGCCAGCTATTACAGCAAATACAACACTATATAAATACAACACTATATAAATACAACACTATATAAATACAACACTATATAAATACAACACATAAATACAACACTATATAAATACAACACTATATAAATACAAACACTGTATCACAAAAACAAGTTTGATAAGCCTGTTTTGGGGTCTGAAATATATCATTATATGGACACAACACTGGTTATACTGAAAGTCTCCTGTTATTGTTGTTAGAGGAAGACACCTGGAAAATGTTTGGTCCCAAGGTCAACCAAAACACCTCTCCACATTAAAGGGAGACCTGAGGCGACAGAGGGGTTACAAGTCAGTGACTAAGACTGCTTAATCATAGTAATAAAGTTCAAATAATTTTGTTTTTGAGCTTATAAGTGTACACATTAAACTGATTTTTTTTGTTTATTGGGTTTATCATCCAACCAACAGTATTTTAGTTATTTGGAGATGGTGTCCTTTTGAAGCAGATATAGTGCTGCATTCACCGTGTAAAGCATGCCGTGAACACCTGGCATGATACCACACACAGTCACATTATCCGAACACTGGGCCAATTAGGAATTTAACCATTTTTAGTAACCACTTATCGTAACTACCCTTATATTTGCTCGAGGGTTAACTAGTGAACTACACCACTACCATTTTTAATGACTTTGCTATGCTGCGGCCTGGGATTGAACCCAGAGCCTATGGTACCAGGAGCTTATGCTCTACCGATTGTGCTTCCAGGTCCGGTCTGATCTCTTTTTTTTTTTTTTTGCTATATAAGATTTTTATATATACCTGGTGCATGGCAAGTCCGATTGCTGACAATGTTTTCTGAGGCATATCTTTTAACTCTGTCTGAAGGTCGGGTAGGCTTGTTATAATACCTGAAATTAAGTAATAATTTCTGTTTACATGTCTGTTTTATTTACATCAAAGCAAAACAATTATGGGTATTATACCAACAACAATGTTGGAAGTGAAAGTCGCCAGACAAATCTCTTTAAAGGTCAGCAGGGAGGACCTACCCACATTAAATCCTTGACTGTAACTAACACAAAAGGTGAGAGGCTAAGAAGCCAGAGGAGTTAAGAGTTTGCAATTCCACTCCTTGGTCAAGAGATGTGTAATGGCCGAGTTTTAACCATAACTAAAACACATTTTAGTTGATTGTTACTCCTCAAAGTCATGGTATTTATCTGAATCTGCCAAGGGATAATTAGTGACTATTATAATCTACATTTTATTGAAACCTCAATCATGTAAAGAAAAAATTGATTTCACAATGCCACAACTTCAGTGGAGGTTATTCAAAGTAAATGTGATAATATAAAAAAAATACACAGCACAGGTAAGCCCTTTCGGTAGGAATTTATCAGCTTAACAATGCAGTACATTTTCATTGCCGGATTTGTCAAAAGAAAGGATTTCATTGCTTGTCATCTAAGGAAATACAACATAAAGCACATGGTTGGTTATAGTCTTGGCTAATAGCCAGACATGTGGGTCTGACATTTGAAAGAAATTTTTGCATGACAAAGTTGAAATTAAAACAACATTTTCTAAATCTAAAAATCTTTAAAACTGTGTCAAGTATTACCTCAGTAATTTGATATACTTAGAGCACCTACCCTCATCACTCATCAACTCTTTCCAATCTACAATAAAGCAGCCTTTAAGTTCAACATCTTCCTGAAACAAGAGATCACTTGCTTAGCAAAGTAAAATATCAACAAATATTAATGTTTTATTTATCTGTTTTAATATAAGATGAACATTTTCTGTCACAAGATTTGTTTTGGTTTTAGAAATACATAACAGCAACAAAATTATGGGCATTACTCTGATGTCTACTTATTGTGGTGGAGACCCAGGAGAAATATCTGGGTAGAACCACCGGTGCACCGCAGGTTAGCTGGAAGATTTTCACTAGAACTCGAACCCAGCAGGGTTTAAGACACCAACAGGATGCACTCAATCCCCCTCAAAACTCAAAACAGATTGATGCCTTCATTGTGAATTCAAGTAGCAATCACCTACCACCACCAGCCTCTTGGCACGTAGTTACAAACATCTGAATTCCTGTTACATTACTTTTACTGTTGTCTTGCCATTAGTGCTAAGGTTTTTTTACAAATGAAAAAATATTTATGTTCGATATTTAAATAGGAATCTAAATGCATAAATAGAGGAAGGTCTGATAATTTGATTGATTAATGGCATAACTGTAAGCAATAAATTCATAAACATGATGAAACTTTGGAGAATAAAAATGGGTTTCCTTTGTTGCTTATGCTTGAAAACTACATGTTAAAGAAATTGTAAAGTGATTAATAGAGGAGACATACCAGGTTGTAAGTTTGCAGCCAGCTGAGGAAATACTTCTCAAATGCCTGCACTTTCTTCACAACAGGAGAGTGATCACTGTAGACTGGAAGTAAAATGAATGCAAGAAGTTATGTAGCCCTAAATGGAATTTTGAGCTATAAATTGGTCATGTCCCTTGCGCCTATGTTTTTTGATGGATGAAAATTCTTTGAACAGTAATAATAGTGTCACCCATGGAACAAATGTACAAAAAAAATCAAGGCTCGCTCTAGCTCTTTAAGTTTCTGACAAGATGATATTCAAAATTTTTACTATATTCAGTGAACGATCTTGATACCATTCCGCCCAAGAAAAATGTATACCAAAAATCATGTTCTAGCTCTTATAGTTGCTGACAAGAAGATTTTCAAGTTTAACTTTAAAGGAAAATTGCCAAATCCCCTGGCAGCCATGTTTTTGGACTGATCAAAATTCATTGAACAACATTTCAACTGATTGGTTGAATTTGGCCCAGTGATTTCTGAGAAAATGTCATTTAAAGAATGTTGCCTGATGTCGGATGTAGGATGCTGAGTGATCGTAACAGCTTAACCCTGAGCATATGGTCAAGTGTACTAAAAATAAAGATAGATTTGCTTGCTCTGTACCTTCATCCGGAAAGTATATCTTCCAGCCATGGTAAGGAGAGGCGACTTCAATCTTGGACTGCACCATAGCTCGTCTAGGTTGCTGTGACTGGGGATCTGGCATAAGACCTCCACCCCCATTATTGTTCTGTTTCCTATTGTTGGACCCTGCAAAAGATATTTACAAGTACTGAAGAGAGGATGATGGGGTTTACGCCTCAAGAATAATATTTTGTTTTTTGTTTCATCACACAGACACAATTATGATCATATTGGTGATGTCCAGCTAACTATAAGTGGAGAAAGACCCCGAGACTTAAGTATAGGTAGAAGCACCGATGCACGGCATGTTAGCAGGAAAACCTCCCCACTTGAAAGTTCTCGCCCGGTATGGGACTCGAACTCATGCAATGAGGGGCCAAAAATATGCAGTAGAGAAAAGCAACCAAAATTGTGACTGGTGTAAGGGCAATGAAGGGGCTAATAAGATTATTTCACTTATTGAAGAGATAAAGATATATTCTAACCACCTGTGCCAGTGATTGTTTGTTTGGAGTCTTACACCATCAAAATTAGCTAAGGTCGCTATGACCATACTTGTGTTGCACTTCTAAAACACATAAAAGAAAATAACCATCTTAAGTTGTCAACTTTCTACACAGATAAGGCCACAAACCACCAGCTTTGGTTCTCTTATTCAGGCAATTAAGGTGCAACTTCTGCTGATTTTCTTTTCTGTTTGACAAAACTTTTAAATGTTTGTCTTACTTTTAGTTATAACTACAGCACAAATAACAAAAATCTTAAAATAACTGATCTGGATTGATTACATCTCTCTATGTCTCTATAGTTTGCTCAGGATGAATCCAAACTATGGCAGGCAGGGCCAACCAGTAACTGTAACCTAACCTGCACCATCTATTGATCGGAGGTGGCAGATACATGCTTACACGTCTGGCTTAGATGTTTAATAAATTGACTGGCATTTATGACTAAAAACAGGACAGGTTGCTCAGAGGGATACAAATGCAGGTGGAAAAAAAGACAGGTGATGGCTACCTGGAGCTATTTTTAGAGCATGGGATTGCCCAATTTTCTGAAGTCATAGTTTTCTGCGATTTATGCCAATGGTGATTTGCGTGACCCAACTTAGATATTTAAGAACAATTGGCTACATTGGCTAATGCCAGCTTGAGCCCTGTATCCACTTGTGCATTACCCCAAACTCCATTGTAAGAACCTCTGCCTCTTCCCCTCCATCGACCATTGCCTCGCCACGGTCGACCCGCGCCTCCCCATCCACCTCGACCTCTCTGCTGCCATCCACCTCTTTGACTCATCTGAAAAACAAAATACTGTACACGTAAAGCATAAACACCACAAAAATTAATTACCAAAGAAATATGCACAAAGGAAATATGATACCATTATCTTTAATGATAAAACTCAGAGCCTTTCTACAACAAGGTAGACGTTGCAAAGTAAAAGCATTTCCTCACTAAGCAACATTTCCTCATAAAAAGCAAGTTTTCCTCAAAAAAGACAAACTTCTTTAATTAAATCATTTATAAACAAATCATTTTTAAAAAACTTATGCATTCTGAAATGCAAACAAAACATTTCTGTTAACATTACCTATACTTTTCTTCTTCCAACGACTGGTTACTGATTTTTTTCCTTAGATGATTTACCATTGAAATGAATAATTCAGGATGGACACAACCTGCTAGAACTCTGCCTCCTAAACCAGTTTTTACTGACTGTCTATTAATACCTACTTGTTTACAGTGAGGTGTCTAAGAAACAAGTTCTTCTAATTTATGGAATATAAACTCCTATCAAGTTCCGGGATAGAACCAGTACTTGAGTAGAAGCTAGCTGACTCAAAAGCAGTAAATAGCATAAGACTCTTGTTTCTTTTGTATGTGTGTTGTTGTTTTTTCCTGAAATATGTTGTATCAACACAACTATAGTAATAAAAGTGACTTCCAGCTGTTACTGGTGGAAGAAGATTCCATTTTCATGTCTGGGTAGAACCACATCTGCATAGCAGGACTGCTGCAAGACCTCCCAACATGAAAGTTGTCACCTCAACTGAGACAAGTACCCAAGCAGTGAGTGACTGACTGCTCAATCTAGTCAAGTGAATCTGCCACTATTGACATTCTAAATACTTTGGTTTTGTTTGTTATTCATCCCCCCGACAGTATTTCAGTTATTTGGAGACAGTGTGCATTTGAAATGATATAGTACTGCCTTCGCTGTTTATACCATGCCATGAACACTGGCATAATACCACACCCGGCCATATCATTCCGAGATGGGATCAACCACCTTATATTTGCTTAAGAATGCAAAGGGAGCTATGCTACCACCACATTTAATGACTGGCGTGTCATGACCCAGCATTGAACCCGGGGCTCTACCTGTTGCATTTCCAGGTCTTGTTTAAACAGTTCTGACCAAGGACTAAAATATATTCTGGCCAGTTGTGGGTTCAACCTCAGCTCTGAGCTGGGACTCTTCGATCCGGATTTTCTTAACAACTGGCCCGTGAAGCTCTAATATTGACAGCTTATAGTTATGAAATTATATGTTGTATGAAGAAAAATAAGCCCAGAGTTATGAGAAAGCTGAATTTTGGAACCAAGAACCAAGACCCTGCATGACCTTGAATACTCGCGGTAAGTCGTCATGCCTGAGGAGGCGGTGGATATTTCATTACGCATAATGATGAATGTTGCAAAACAAATTAACGATTTAATCACAAACATTTAAATGAAAGTGCAACTTATTTTAGACTATATGTTTTATATAAAGTGTAAGTGGATTTGTGCTTTTGATGCACCCTTATTGCACTGATATTGATGCTTAACCCGTCAAGACAATGACACAACAGACATCTTTTCTGAGAATGTTTTTTATTTTCTCGCTTATATAAACTACAGTATTGAGATTTCTCTTAGGTATAAATAAAATGTTGATTCATGACATCATGTTTTCTGACAATTTCATGCATGAATTTTAAAATAATGTACTTAAGGGTGAAAATTTGGGGACTATATAGTAAAAATTTGTATTTCTTGTATTCGCTTTGTTTCCATCCATGCTACTTATAGGACTTTGCTAAACATTGTTATCAATCACAAATATGCTATTGTTTCATGCATTTTATATATCTCTAATAATATCAATGCAGTAACTATAGAAAAAGCATCTTTTTCTTACAAATCCATACAAGCCACGGATAACACATGGATTCAAACATTACAGAACGAATTCTAGCATACTAATGAAAATATGTTGGCAGTTTTATGCAGATATACATGAAATGCTAATTTATTAATGAAAAAAGCCATGCAGGAATATCACTCAGTAATAAGAGGAAAGGGTCGAAACAGGAAACTGTTATTGGAATAAATGTTCCACTGATATAAATTATCTACATAGCTTAGATATTTGCAATCTTAGATATTTGCAATATAAGTGTGGCTTCACTGCCTTTTAGGTCCCTGTAACACATTGAGGTCATTCGCATCATCTCAATACCTAGGTCTCATACGAGAAAAGAACTTAGAAGGGTGCAGTCTGGATATTTAGATACAGATCACAGAGGTGCAGTGCTGATTAAATAAATAACTGGGTGTTGATTTTAATTTCAGTGTATTTTGGTTGATCCAGCAGCATTTATTTTAGACCTAATTTAAGATCAAAAGCAACAATATAGTAAGTATTAGATTGTAAGTAAACACCTATATTGTAACTTTTGCCGCAATGTATATTCTGTATTTTATGAGATAGTGTTTTTTTGCAGCTGAAGGTTTGCCTGCTTTCTAATGAGCTGTACATATGATTTATAACGGAATAATTTTTACCATTATTTGCACACCTTTAATCCAGGTATAAACTTATACTGCCCAAACAGCGCCTTCGGAGCTTTGATTTTACTTTCAGTTTGAGAAATAAAGAACGACAATGACAACGTTTCATTTCTGCTTAAAAATTGAGTCTTTCATTTTGACCGAAAAAAGTGACATCTTAGATAAAATGTGTATCACTTAAATTTATTTATTCAATATCTGTATCAAATGCAACACTGAACACAAATAAGTTCTTCAACTCACACCGCGTTTGAAGTTTGCGCGAAAATGACTTGTCAGGGAAAAGTGCCAAGGTTATCGAATAGAAATATTATTTCCCGGTGTTAACGGATTCTTTCCTGATGTCGTTGGCGATTGAATGGGAATACAAACCAGTGAATATTGAATAAAATAGGGCAAACATATTTTTTAAGTTACAATTACGAACTTATGAAATCGATTTAGTTGATTCTCAAAAATTTTGGGAATTATTGCCCTCTATAGAACTCCGGTCAGAAAGGCTTTGACTCTGCGTTTTATCATCCTTCAATTTTATTAAAAATGGCGGAAAACACGAGCTGCCGGTTGCTTCGGGAAGTTTATGTTCCGTATTCTGGTGGAAACAAATGGAAAGACATTACTTTAAACACTGGTAATAATGCAGACTTGTTATTGTCGTATAAATGGACGATATTCAGTGATTTATAAGGCATGTCAAACATTGTAAACACTATTTTTTCAAATGTATTTCACTTCAGTTTAAACCATTTTTATTTAAATGTGAGCGGATGTAAACCTATAACGATGACTGGGTTATTTAATAAGGTAAATAAAACGAAACCCCTCATTTCTTCATATAGAAATGGTTGCAACTTTTTTAGACTTTAGATTCAATTTTTTGTGATACCTTTAAACGGCTGTTTTTTGTAGATTTAGTACTTTCGTTTCTGAAGAACATTTATGATTATTATTACGTTTAAAGGTGGTGTCCGAATGTTTGGACCAAAAATATATTCATTGAACAACTTAGTAAACCATACTTATCTGAAAAGATATTGTAAAATGTTGTTTGTCTATGTCCTACACCTGTCAGAAAAGTGAAACATGATGCCACAATTGTCATTACAAACATGTATTTCCTATCTGAGCCACGCTGCACAGTAAGCTATTTTTAAACCAAGAAAACCTCGTGACCACTTATGTGATAGCTCATCCACGTCATCTGCAGTGACATCGATGTTTATTTTTTGTAGGAACCCCAACCGTTCTTTTTTATAGATGAAAAAATAATGAACATTTTAAGTGTTGATTAATGAGTCATGTCCTAAAATTGAGATTCCATTGAAAATTGTCAAAGCTTAGACTAAAGTATGATTTTTTTTCTCCAGAAATTATGCACAAATACCCCAAGCAGAGGTCAATTATTGTTTCATACATTCAATATAGGCAAACTTTCAGAAACCCCTAAGGTGGCATCCAACAGTTTGGGCCAAAAAACTTTTTTTGTCAAATAACTATGTAAGCCTTGTTACCTGAAAAGGCCCTGAAAAAGATGCTGTTCACTGATACCTTAGATCTGTGTGAATGTTGAATTGCAATTCATTATTGCAAACAGGTTTGTCCTATCTGAGACATGCAACAGAGTAAGCAATTTTTAAAGTACGAAAGCCACATGACAACTTACTTTAAGATCATGATATATCGTCATCTGGGTAATCTGCTCTGATATTGATGTCTATGTTTAGCAGAGATCACCACTGTATACACTATACGATATGTATCATGGTACATCATTTTTTGGTACTGAGGATACTTTTTTTTATCACATAGGTACACTATTACACCATGACTTATGTTTAACAATAAGTTAACTCTACTTGGAACTTTGAATTGGGTTCCAGTGAAGCTTATATGTTTTGGAAACCAGCATGTCTACAACACTGAATGGCCCCCTGTCTAAAGAAACTAACTTTCCAACTGATCTAGTAATAGCTTGTGAATGAGGTGAGCTTAATGGTACAGTAGTTTATTTGTAAAGACATCCAATATTGTTGTCTGACTATTGCAACTTTCTCTGCCCCAGGTTCACCAGAGTTAACAGTATACATGTAATTGTATTTTGTTTTCAAGAAACGAACGGTCTAGTCTATTTTGTAAGCATGATGCTTATTTGTGTGGGTGGCCTTATTGTTTGTGTTGCCTGCTTTGTAAGAAATGTCTGAGAAACAATGGTGGAAGGTTGTTGGATGGAATGTTAGATATATTTTGTTTGGAACCAAAATATGTCAAAATCTTCGGCATAAAATTCAGCAGCTGGGATCATATTTTGGTATTGCCAATAATTGGATGTCATACGTCTGTGCAGTAGTGGATAATACGCATACACGATGGATTGAAATAATGTAGGATTTTTATCCAACCGAGAGTGTGTTTTTTTGCAATATGTACTGTCTAACAATATAGGTAGTGTTAAAATTGTCTTTACTTAGGCTTTGGTACAAGATTATGCAGAAATTATTCCCAAATTCCCAAAATACTTAACTAAAATGATGAACATAAACTGTGAAGCCTATGAAACCTACACATCAAACACTTTTAAATCATTTAAAATTAGCTCTTAAAGCTTTCATCAATCATATCATTTCTTTTTTTTTCTATGCTAATTCCCATTTATTTCAGGTGCTTCTGCCAGCACTTTACAAGATATAAAAGTTGCAGAAAGCTGTGGTGGATACACATACAAGGACAGCGGGCAGCCTCATTCAGCTACAAGGAACAGATACATTTACTGGTATAATATTCACTCATATCTCAAATTCAAACTTTATTATAACTATTTTTTATCTTCTAAACAAATGTCTCATAATTATCTAAACAATGGGCACCTATTACATAGACTAACGTGTATCACACTTATGTATGCACATCATTTGCCAGCATTCTCATTTTCAAAAATTTAACTGACTCCCGGGCAAGCAAAGACGTAGGAAAAGTTGCCAGGGTTCGACATAAAGACCCGACTGAACGACATTCACTAGTAGATTGGTGGTCCGGTCTAGTTAAGTCAAAAGCTAGCAACTGGTCACAATAGCTCAAGTAGTAGAGCATCGGCTTGCGGATCGGGAGGTTGCAGGTTCAAACCCCAGCCAGGTCAACCCAAAAACTTTAAAGTTGATAGTAGTAACGCTCAGGGCTAAGGGGACAGCATTATGCCTGACTCGTTGGTATCAGTATAATGGATCGGCCGGATTCAGTCCCTAGGCACCTCATAATTGCCCCTGTTCTATAATGATAGAAATGTTGCTGCACAGTATCAGCAAAAATGCCAGCAAATCCCAATCCCATCCTGAAACTAGCAAGACTGACTAGTCTTGTTCTAAATCGGTCAGAGTTCGCCGAAAAATCTGCCTACGAACGGTTCAAAATCCCCCAAAATATTTATATTTGTCAAACTCAGTCAAACTATTGATTCTTCTGATACGGTTTCTTGGGAAACCCGCATGTGCTTTATTTGGCAGAATATTTAGTAACAACATTGACACGCTTTAACCCATTTGCTGGTGTTTTCATAAAGGTCTCATACTTATGCTTTATGCTTGCATTCTTTTTCTATCTTGCTGCTGAAGCATTTATGTGGGAAGGTCTTCTAGCTGGATGTCGCTATAACAATCATAATTGGTCGCTGCGACATATTTTAAAAAACAAAACAAAGCAATATTAATAAGCAGCTGCTGCGCAGGTGGTTTTATGTCTTATGCAGAGCATGAATAATAATAATTACAAATTTGAAATGAATCGCTAAGTGGTTTTGTTAATTTCTTTAGAAAACTTAAGTAACAATGATTTATATTTCCTAAATATACATTAAAATTACCTTGTTATATCATCCAAAATATGTTGTGTTCCATGGATGCAAGGAACTTGATGATATTTCGTCCTTGGCAGTTTTGTTGTGTGATTTGATTTGATTCGTCATACATGCAAACACAGGCTGCAGATATGTGATAATTTATTCACAAAAAGAAAAACAAAACATGTTTCAGGAAAGCTTGCAATGATACCCTGGAGTTGGTTGAAGAAAGTTTGGACATCAACCTCTATGGATCTACGCTGCGTCTTCATTTCCAGGACACAGCCATTCTTGGCGGGGTCTCTGTGCATGAGGCTCATGGTTATGTAATCATCCTTGTACCTACAGTGGCCAGTGTCCATCGCCTGATCTTCCCACATCCTAGCAAGCTTCAGAAAGCTGTAAGGGGCACTCCTAGTTCATCTGTCCATTTTTTTTCTTGTCTGTTAACTGTTAAGTTGACTTAAAATATTAATTAAGACTGTAACTCATGAACTGAAACTATGACAGTCTTAGATTTAGTCATTTGTCTTTTCCCAAAAAAGCATCTAGTCTGGCCAGCAAACATTGCTATGCTTCTGTATACTGGGCTTCCATCTTCACCTCACCATACACAACCTTAGCTTTCTACCTAACACCAAAAGAAACAAAATACTAAAACTTTTTTTATGTCTATAACTATTGGTATTATGTTCTTTTCACTAAATTGTCTCATTAGTGATATATAAAGACCCTTTGAACAAATCTCTTAAATCACTGGTTAAGTCAGGGGGGAAAATGTTTATATTTGTTTATTTTAAACACTAGATCTAGGCTATAAAGTCTTGTAATCACTGGTTAAGGAAAGTGGGTATAATAACAGCAACAAATAGTTTTTTGTTCTAAACACATTACAGGATCTTGCCTTTGGAGCAGTTGACCAACTACTGCCGTCCATTTTCCATGATGCCTCGGTTGCCAAGTTCATGGACACAAAGAATATGCATATGTTGAATCCTGGGGGAAGTATCACCTCACATTTCCACACTGCAGCATCGTTTTACACAGCTGAGGGGGAGGGCTTGTTTGCCCTTGCCAGCAACTCTGGCAACATCCTTCTTGTGAAAATGCCTCCGCTTGGAATCCAAGGTTTGCCTTTATTGTTTTTGAAGTATGTTGCATTGACATAGTTAAACATTCTAGCAATGTCCCGCTATTATTTGTGGAGGAAGACAAAAGTCAGACACTCTACCTACTTGACCACGGTCCAAGGTTTGTGTGTTTGGAGATATGGAATAGTGTAGAAATTTAAGCACTTGTGTTTAGGGCTTAACTTAAAACATGTCATCTCATACCAGTTTCAGTAAAATTTGAAAAAAAGTAAGTTGTCTTTTAGCTAGGGTTTGTCTGTTTTAAGTTGTGTGCATACCTTAACTGAAAATGTGATGCAAGGCACAAATGTTGAAAGACAGAAATATCCACTGAAAGACTTTTTTCTAGGGGAGAGGGCCCATGCCCTATAATTTTGGGGAAAATAGCATGATTTTTTTCCTTAAAGGGGTATGAAAAGACCTGACTATTTAAGTTCCATCTTTCATTATACTTTTTAGCACATAGATAAATGGATTTTGGTGCCTAGTGATAGCTTCTGTTTTATATTATTTCAATGTCATCTCAGGTATTGTTCAACAAGTGGATCTTCGTCAGTCTTCCGTTATGCAAAAACTCTGGACTGGACTGGTACCCTCTGTTATGAGGTAGGTAAATTTCATAACATGTTGTCACATAACCATCTCAGACATTGATTTTGTTTTATTTATGTGGAAATGTGAGGTTTAAAATCAAATTAACAATATTTCAGTCATAAGTTGATTGTGTTTTTTAGTTATATTGTCAACATGATGCTTGCCTTCTAGATTAAACATCTTTCATCACTTTATGTTTTCCTCTCAATGATGATGTATCTTAAATGCTTTTTCAATCAGAGGAGGGCAGGACCCCAGCCTAATGGTGTGTAGCTTGATCATCCAGCCAATCAAAGGAGAGGCCTGCATATTTGCCGTCTGCAAAGATCATCGCCTTAAGATCTGGTCTTGCAAGGTATATAAACAATAGACTTTTAACTTCCAGTTGGGGTGGCTGTGGCAGTTAATTGCTGACTTGTAATAACTCAGCCCCATAGTGCATGGGATTTAGTACTGGTCAGTCAAGAACTTTCATTTGGGAAGGTCTTCTTACAGACCTGCTGGGCGCAGATGGTTCTACTCAAACATTTGTCTCGGGTCTTTCCCTGCCAATAGTTGTTGAACGTTGCCAACATGGCCATAATTGTTTTTGTATAAATAATTACAATAATAATAGGTAAATAAGAAATGGTCCTATTAAAATTTCCACAGATATTTAAATTTTATCTAGATGTAGACAAAGGCAAACAAAAGGCCTTAGGCTTTATAAATGTAGTTTTGAGGATATATCTCATTGTATGGTGAGTGTGTTAGCAAGATAGTATTCATTTGGAAATGTGTCATTGCCAATTGGTTAATTAATATGAAACCTTTCTGAACAGATAGAAATTGATAATTTTCTACAAACAAAATGTGACTGTTGTTATGTTGTTGTTTTTTCATTGACTTATTATACATTTAGATTTTATCCCTGTTTTTTTTCTCTAATTCAGAATTTCTTTGGTCCATTTACAAAATTATTTTGTGTACATTAACTGATCTTTCATTTACAAAACCTTATTTTGTGTACATTAACTGATGTTCCTCTACAAAACCTTATTTTGTGTACATTAACTAATCTTTTATCCACAAAACCTTATTTTGTGTACATTAACTGATCTTTCATCCACAAAACCTTATTTTGTGTACATTAACTGATTTTTCATCTACAAAACTTTATTTTGTGTACATTAACTGATCTTTCATCTACAAAACCTTATTTTGTGTACATTAACTGATGTTCATCTACAAAACCTTATTTTGTGTACATTAACTGATGTTCATCTACAAAACCTTATTTTGTGTACATTAACTGATGTTCATCTACAAAACCTTATTTTGTGTACATTAACTGATGTTCATCTATAAAACCTTATTTTGTGTACATTAACTGATGTTCATCTACAAAACCTTATTTTGTGTACATTAACTGATGTTCATCTACAAAACCTTATTTTGTGTACATTTACTGATGTTCATCTACAAAACCTTATTTTGTGTACATTAACTGATGTTCATCTACAAAATCTTATTTTGTGTACATTTACTGATCTTTCATCTACAAAACCTTATTTTGTGTACATTAACTGATTTGACACTTTCAGAGCCATGAGTGTATGATTGTAACCAACCTCTTGGATTTTGTGCCTTCAATGAAAAGCCTGCAGTCTACTCTACCAGGAGGTGTGGTGCATATTGACCTAATTCCATTCATTTCTATTATTAAATGCTTGTATTTTTTTTATGTTTATATTTTTCTAACTGCCAAAATGTATGACAGGAAAACAAAACTAACAAAGAAGAAGAACATTCGTGTAAGAAATTCTCCATTCCATTTCAAACTCTATATGAAATAGTGGTATAATTAGTATCCTCTCAAGCCAGGATATGAAACAAGATGAGTGATTAGTGAAAATGGTTCAGATAAATTCCTAGTTGAGTCTGTGTCAGTATAAGGTGTCTGGGTGACGTATCATGCTAGATGTTCAGGCATGCTATACAAAGTGAAGGCAGCACTATATATGCTTCAAGTGGACACCCTATCCAGATAACTGAAATACTCTTGGTGTTACAATAAACCCAATAAACAGTCAAACAGTGGATGTTACTATAATGGTCATAATTGTGTCGCTGCGATGTATTGTTTAAACAATGGAAGAAAACAAGCACCAAATTTTTTATTTACTTTATAGGCAAATGCAATTTCACTACATTTTCAAAACCCTTATATTTTATAACAATTAATTTGAATCCATCTGTACCAAAACCTACCTTAACGTCTGTGTTATTGATATGTCCCCCTACATTAATATGGGTTTATTTTGGCTCTACATTGATAACTGTATTTTCTTTTATCCCTTTTATCCTTTTCTTGCAGGTTCTGGTCACACAATCAGGAAGGTTGTTACAGTGAATCAAGCATCTGTGAAGTTTGTAGTTCACCTCAACTTTCCAGCATGCAACATGTTCTGTATTCTCCAGCCGCAGGTGGTATCTGGCAGGCTACAGATCAAACGGGTGGCCAGTGTACCTGGCCATGAGGTGAGGAGAGAGGATGTTTGGTTTTACCATTGCTTTTTTATCCATGACAAATCTTAGCGAGACAGGTTCTTTTCTTAGGCGGGAATTGGAACCTGGGCCAACCATTGAAAGGTCAAATCCATGAACAGTGTGTAAAAAGAGTATATTCCGTAATGCACTGGTAAAGAATAAATTGAATTTAAACAAAAGAGCAGAGCCACTATTAACTGCTCAATGTAATAATATCATACATTTTAAATTTATGCCAGTGCATACTCAGCCAACTTTACAGTCTTAGCCCCGGGTCATTGGGTATAATCCAATATCAGCACCCGAGAGATATGGTGCAACGAAATCATGTGGGTGGCCCCAGTAATCATTGCAGACACCCATTGCACTTGGGTGTAGTAGAACAATTCGCAGTAAATTACTTGCTCAAGAAAATTATTGGAGACCCAACTGAAGTTCAAACAACTGACCCCATGATCTGGAGTCTTACATTCACCACTGGAGTGTCCACTCCTCTATGTGGAGAAGTGTATACTGCTGAACTCCTACATCCACCACTGGAGTGTCCACTCCTCTAAGTGGAGGAGTGTATACTGCTGAACTCCTGCATCCCCCACTGGAGTGTCCACTCCTCTATGTGGAGGAGTGTATACTGCTGAACTCCTGCATCCCCCACTGGAGTGTCCACTCCTTTTTGTGATGGAGTGTATACTGATGAACTCCTGCATCCCCCACTGGAGTGTCCACTCCTCTATGTGGAGGAGTGTTTACTGCTAAACTCCTGCAACCCCCACTGGAGTGTCCACTCCTCTAAGTGGAGGAGTGTTTACTGCTGAACTCCTGCATCCCCCACTGGAGTGTCCACTCCTCTAAGTGGAGGAGTGTATACTGCTGAACTCCTGCATCCACCACTGGAGTGTCCACTCCTCTAAGTGGAGGAGTGTATACTGCTGAACTCCTGCATCCACCACTCGAGTGTCCACTCCTTTGTGTGGAGGAGTGTATACTGCTGTACTCCTGCATCCACCAATGGAGTGTCCACTCCTCTAAGTGGAGGAGTGTATACTGCTGAACTCCTGCATCCCCCACTGGAGTGTCCACTCCTCTAAGTGGAGGAGTGTATACTGCTGAACTCATGCAACTTTTCTCCTTAAGTTTTCAATATGTTTACATGTAAACCTAATTTTTGACCTCATTTTTGCATAAAATAAACTATCAAGCTTCACTTCTGTTCATATCCAAGCCTTATAGTAAACCTATTTGCCTGGCTGCGGGTCTGATCCATTTCAGACACTTAACATTTAAGCTTCTTTTTTTTCACTCCATAAACTTAGATAAAATAGATAATGATGGCATTTATATATTTAGAATAAGATGTTTTATTCATTTTATATTTTATTTTTCGATTGATTACAAATGTTACAAACAGATGATGGTTATCTAGAGTCTCTGACTTAGATACCTTAATTATTCATCATTGTTTTTTTCAGGTTCACTAACCTGTTTTTTAATAATAATTTACATTATTTTAACCTGATAGATTTTTATATTTCTAGTCAAATATTGTTTATTTTTAACCTAATTATACTCTATTCTCGTTAGACTTTAGTGTATTCAGTGCCATATGACCTTTCAAGTGTCGGTGTGCCTTAAAACCCCAAATACCAACTCTAAGGTTCACTATGGGAGATAAATTAATCTGACTATGTTTCTTTTAAAATGTTAAATTGCTGCTCAGAACAATTTTTACAAATGAAATCTAATAATTCAAGGTTGATTTTTTGGTAATATCTTTTTTTTTTCAGGATGACCTGATAGACTTTAGTATGAGCCCAGACATGCTTGTAACCCTTTGGACAAGTTCTGAAGGTCAGCCTGTGGTTCGGACATTGCCAGTAGGGTAGGTGCATGGCCAGGGTTATAAAAAAATTGTGTGAATTTTCTTGAAAGCAAGTGTCTTCCTTGACTGAAAGCCTGAACTCCTGACATGACATTTTTTAACAATACAGAAGACTTTGTTTACATTGTCCGTATTATTATTAAAAATGTATGGTTTTTACATGAACACATCAAAGCAACCCGAATGCAGTTTATAAAAATGATTTAAGTGTGATGGACAGTTTAACATCACAGGCAGTTATAGACATGATTTTGTAAGCATGTTCCAGTGCTCTTTATAGAAAAAAAAGGTTGGTTGAACATCTCTGATGAACCAAAGCAGTTGAGCAAGTTTTAACATGCAACGTAAACCTTAATTTGCTCTATACTAGTCCCTCCAACAGTCTCAAAGCATTGTCTACTATGCTGCTGCACAATTGTGGCTTCATTATTTTAAAACAGGGAATTTGTTAAGAATAAGGATAAAATCTTCATAAGGAATTTATTCTTAGTTGGGGACAGCACGTGACTGAGCAATTAGAGTCGCCGACCAGTTATTTCTTTGCCCCTCACAGCATTATTTCAAGTCCTGGCGAGATAACTTTCATGTGGTGAGGTCTTCTAACTTACCTGCAGTGCATCGGTGGTTCTACCCAGACAAGAAAAATGGGATCGTCCGCAGCTTAGTGTCACCAGTATTACCATACTTGTGTCAGGCAATGTAACAAACTCTTTGATTTTGGAGCAACTTTTTTAACTTTTGAGATATCACTGCCACAGTTTGCCTTTACTCCTTGTCCCCTCTTCAGTGAGGAAGGTCCCGAGGCATGGTTCACTGTGTTGCTTCAGCTGCCAGAGATAGCTGATCTGAACATTCCGCCTCACCGGGACCCTCGGGAGGTCTACCTAGAGAGGCTGTTCCAGCCAGGTCGTTTCAGTAGGTTGGACATCCGGCGGGCTCTCAGTGTGAGTGTATTATATGAGGATGTAACTTAATACAGTAAAACATTGTATTAAAAGACCACCCATAGAACAGGAATCAAATGGGTTCTAAGACAGGTGGTCTCTGAATGCAACTTGTACATTTCTTTGTATGCTTTATAACTCAAACCTGCATTTTGTGTTTGTATAATTTTTACATATACTTTAATTATGATGTGATCATGATGGTGTTGGGGATTTTTTCTTATAAAAAAGACTGTACGAGGTATTGCAAAAGTAGAGTTTCAGCTCAAGGTACATGAGGTCCTAGGTTTGATCCTGGAGTGTGACATGCGAAAATCGATTAAAATGGTAGTGGTATAGCTCCCATGGTAACGAATAAAGAATGGTGAGGGGTCATTAAGTTTTGCACCTTTACTTTTTCATGTGTACTTGAATCTGCCCTTTTGATTTGATAATTGTTTTTTCCCACATGTAATTTTATATATAATTTCATTTCCCTTGTGCAATTTTTGAGGGACTTGCTCCATCAACTAAAAATTAAAAAAAATGTTACTGTATACCTTAATACTTTAACTTTGCTTCATTTGACATGACCAGCCAGTTACATTATGGTCTTGTAACCCAATTTAACTTGTCTGGTTATTCACTTCTTTCTTGCCTTTTACTGATTCTATTGTCACTCAGTTTAACTTATCTGGATAGTCATTTCTTGTTTTCTTTTCCTTTTTGCCTTTGACCCCTGGGACATTTGACCTGGTTCAGCACATGGTATCACTCTGGGTAGTCACATTTGGTTACCTTTGACCCATTTATACACAGTATGGGACCTTGTCCTGACTAACTGCAGTTTTAATATGTGATCTTTTGACTGATTTTACATATAATTTGACTGTTGACCCTGTTAAACATAAAATGTGACAATTCCTTACAATTCATATTTTGTTATCTTAGACAATTTACACTCAGTTTACCTGGCTATACTTTATGTGACTGTTAACCAGGGTATACATGTTAAAATACCATTGATCTAATTATTTGTTCATAACTTGGTTCTACACAATATGTGACTTAACCTGGTCTTTTATGTCTGAGAAGCACCTGTGGTAGAGCTGCCAACTTGTAACACCTCTGACTGCTTAGCCTCTTATTCATGTCATGATCAAGGTAAAGACCTTAACATGGGAAGGTCTTTCAGCTGACTTTCCTTGACCTGGTTGTACATCTCAGATATTTGTTTGGTAAGCTGTTCTTATCTTATAATGATCATAATTGGTTACTGCCATGAATTTTAAAACTAAAAACATTTTATTGTGCACAATATTTGACCATGACTTTTGTTCAGAACTACTACACAGAATGACCTTTAACCTTGTTCTTTTCGTCATCTGACCAGTGTGTGCAAACAGTTGCAGGTTTACAGTCAATCCCTGGAACCCAGCCTGGGAGGAGAGATGTCAATGAATGTAAACACACTCAAACAGGATGTCATCATCGCCGTGGAAACTGAGGTAAGTTCTTTATAAGAAAAAAAATATTTTGAATGCATTGCATCTTTTTAACTCTGAAAACAGTGCTGAAAAATTAAGCTGTAATGGCAATAATACAAAATGAGCAATTATAATTTATGTTTGTGCAGTTACAGACGTCAGAAGGTTGTTTGTAAATATTTTGGGATTTAACATTTTTTGAATACAAAGAAAAACAGTTCTTTCCACAAAAAGTATATTGAATCCAATCATTACATACTGTTAGCACTTATTGGAATCCTTATATCATTATGTTGTTGACAGATTCGCCGTTCGGCGGTGGATTATGAGCTTGAAGAAGAGGACTACTATCAACTGCAGTTAGAGCAGTGGATGAAATTCTACTCCTGTTGTATACAGTACCATGAGGTTTGTTCAGTGTTACAAGTCCTGTTTTAACTGTCTTTGATATTTCATTTTCTTGAGGTCATAAAGTAAAACCTCACTAGAGGACCACCTGGGGCACTCTGCTAAAAGGAGCACTTTTCTTCAAAACCATTCTTTTCTTATGTATGTCATTGTCCCAAAAATACCGAACCTGGTAGCGCAATCGGTAATGCGTCAGTTCCAGGTACGGGGGGCCATGGGTTCGATCCCAGGCCACGACATACCAAAGTAGTTAAAAATGGTAGTGGTATAGTTCCCTTGCTAACATAAGGGTAGTTCCACGACTGGTTGGCCTGGTGTCAGGAAAATGTGACTGGGTGTGGTATCATGCCAAGTGTCCATTGTATGCTATACACAGTGAAAGCAGCACTTGGTCTGCTTCAAATGGACACCGTCTCCATATAACTGAAATACTGATAGTGGGGCGATAAACCCAGCAAGCATTGTCCCAAAACCCCAGAAGAGGACCACCTCACTACCTGGGACACTTATTTTAGGACCATTCTTGAAACTCAAATCCTTTCTAATCCCCACCAACAGGGACCTTACCTGGTCAGTGTTGTCATTTTCACTGACCAATCATGTTGTTCATGCTTGGGTAGACTGACTTATGAACATGTGTTTTAACATCTCATTTCTAGCAGTTGCTATGATATGTTTTGTAATGATAAGAAAATGATTGAATTTGTATTTAGTAAATCAACCTGAAGCTATAGTTGACTGAACCTGTTTGAGAAAATTTGTATATTTTTTTTATATTTTTGTTATTATGTTTTTCATAATGTTCAACAAAACAGATATCAGTTCCAACATCCACAGCTATATTATAATGTAATGATGTTGACAAAAATTCACAAAGAGGACCACCTCGTTAGGTGGGACAAATTCTAGAAGAACCACCGGAGATCCTATTAGCAAGGTTTCACTCTATCTGTGTCTAAGTAATGTCATTTTTGTTAAGTTGGTAGTCTACCCCTGATTTTTTATTTGCCATGTCTGTTATTCTGATTCGGCCATCCTTCCATATACCCTGGTCCCTTCACAGGATTGCTCAAAACTACAACAATTTACTATCAGCAGTCAGTTGTATAATAGAATAATAGTGTGTAGGTGGTTGTATGGTACAAGCATGTAAAGCGCAGTAGACAGACACTGATTAGCCTCTCAAATATACATGATTGATACCCTTACTTGATTATCTCAATCCTGTATACACCAACAGTGAAAAATGCACTTATAGTTGGTCGCACTTATGATTGCCATGTCAATTAGTGAAGCTGGTGTCAGCAAGCAAGCAGAGCTTGTGAAAGAGGTGTGAAACCATAGTGGCAGGTTTCAGTATTTGTAAAGTTTTGACTTAATTAAGTACATAATTGGTTCAAGGAACCTCAATAATCGTCCAAACGAGTATTGAATTCCGAAGTATCACAATCTGAGATATTGTAACATTTCTGCATATGATATATAGAAATACAGATGGGACCATCGAATGTATCCTTAGTAGCCCATACATTCGTTCAATAATGATTCGCAGAAACGTGATCAGACTGTACTTAATAGCACTGTCAGTTGTATTAAGTACACAGAATACTGAGTCAGTTTGCTGAGTAGAAACTAGAAAACGTGGTAGTAATGTGTTCTGTCCACAATCTATTGAACATATACATTTCGGAAGCTCAGTTGGGATCGTTGTTATATAGAAACTTTACACCACCACCATCATTTTTGTCTAGCTTGACTGATGACAAGAGCCAAACGATTGATGGTGGAAACTTGCTATGTTTCTCTTTTTCCATGTGGTGGTGACACATGGTGTGTGTTTTTAAATTTGTAGTTCCATTGTTATTTTTGATCGTGGCACATACAGCTTGTGATTTGTCAATGAACTTACTGCTTTTTCTCTATTTTACTTGAAAATAACACTAAATATGATAAATTTATCAATTGATAAATTGGTCTTGTATAGATGGTCTCCAAGGGCGCCATTTTGGTAAGGGACTTTACTCATCCCGGTTTGACAGTTTCCTTCCAGTTTGTAGCGTACCAAGCATTTTTGAACTGCTGTAAATCATTACACCCCTGACCATCATCAACTGTTTAGCGTCGACTCTCCAGTTACCTAGGTTTGATGTTTTCTGAAAGCTTCATGCCTTTTATCTGTCAGAAAGTATATTTTGATGATGTGTTGCAGAGCCTGGTCTTCTGCTTTTGTGGCATGGCAATTCTTCTTGGGCCTGCCCTCTGGTTTTTTGACCTAGGAACTGACTAGGAGTTCTTGCATTTAAGAAAATAGTACAAGCAAATCTTCTGTTCAATGTTAACTTTGGCTTTTAAATTGTAGTTGATGGAAATAACCTTTAGGGTAGATTGTGATTTATGTTTATGGCGTTATTATTGTTTCTAGCAAGTTAAGGTATAACTTGTCAGGGTAGTGTTGTGTATACAGCGGGTGTAAATGGTAGGCTATAACAGTGAAGGCTGTCCTTTACTTGAATCAAGTAAACAAGTGTTACCACTGACAGACAGACTGCTGGTGTCACTTTCAACTCATTTAACAAGAAAGGAAGTCTACAAGGGAATTATTACAGTTGATGTTATTAAGTTTAGTAGGAGGACTCGCCTCTTTGTTACTTAAAGGATGAATGTTAGTTATTTTACCAAACAGTACAACAATGTACAAAGTTGTACAATGTGAGAGAAAACACAACAATAATTACATTTTATGCTTTCATTGTTTCACATATTTTTCAGGTGACTGGGAAGATGAAAGGATTGTTTGTTGACAGTGTCACTGGTCTTGTTGGACTAATCAGAAAGGTGAGTGTACCCCATTGGTGCCAAGTCTTGACCTTTAATGTAACAATGACTAACAACAGTTCTAAATTGTACATCCTCCAAGTAGGCTCAGGCAGTGAGAAAATAATTGCAAAAGTTCCATATAAGGATATTAAAAAGATTGTAAAATTGTAAAAAGTAAAATGCAAATTTAATGCTGTGATGTTCACAAAAGTCATTAGTTAAGCATATATTCTCAGTTTTTCAGTTTTCTTCTTTGCATGCTAGAAAAAAAAAACTTTTGCAGGACCTATTGTCTTGTTACAGACAACAGCATTGTTATAAAAGTGTTGTTCACATCTTTTCCAGGGTTGTGTATCCTACCTGAGGCCTTGTGATGATTTAGAAGACCTGTATTATAATGAACATAATAATGAACCAAGTCCTCTGTTGGCACAGAAAGGTAAGCTTTGTGTGCTAATGATAAACTTAAGTTTTACTTTATATTGTGTCACTATCTGTATATTAACATTTCTGTGTTATTTTCTGAAGGAAAAATAGACATCATATTTATTATCCTCTGATAAAGGGACTGCTCAAGGATAATCTAAGTTTTTCTTGCCGCGTTGGTTTTATCGTGGGAACCCACGTTTACTCTCTGCTTCATGGTAGCCCTGGGATATAAGGCTGATAAAAGTTTGTTTTCATAAATATTTATAGTAACCAGTAGTCCAATGAAAATGGACATTATTTAACAATTACAATTGAAAGGGCAAGACACAGAATAAGGTAAACTCAGTGTTTAATAATACATTTATTAGCAATTAGAGAGGTTGGCAAAGCCATATACAGAGTGTCCATGGTTTCTATGATTTAAAGAAGTGGCTTTTTGTGGCCGCGAACAAGCAATATCACTATTTCTACTTAAGGCACCAAGGTGGACTGCATTAAAAGCATCCAGCCGAGAGAAGGTCGAGAATCTCAATTATAATTCCCTTAAACCATTATTTCTGCAATGTACTAGTGCAAAACCAAGTTGTAGCTAATAGACAATATGCAACACTACCAGCATAAACGTGCAAGGTGTCTTTTATGCAAGTTATGCAAGTGCAAAGCTAGGAATTACCAAACTGCAAGAGCAAAACCTAGGTACTCGTAGCAAACGCAAGAAAAGGCAAAGCAAAGCTAGGAATTACCAAAAGCAAGGGCAAAACCTAGGTATTTGTATTCCCCAACAGCATAAATGCAAGCTGGATATTCTGCAAACGCAAAGCTAGTAATTACCAAGACACTTACCAAACTGCAAGAGCAAATCCTAGGTACTCGTAGCAAATACAAGCAAGGCAAAGCAAAGCTAGGAATTACCAAAAGCAAGGGCAAAACCTAGGTATTTGTATTCCCCAACAGCATAAATGCAAGCTGGATATTCTGCAAACGCAAAGCTAGTCATTACCAAGACACCAGGGTAAATATTAGTACACGTTATGTATATCTGTGCTAGATGCCACCCTATCCTATATCATTCCCACTTTATTGCTTTGATAGCTTTTAGCCCATTGATTGTGTTTTCCCCTTCACTGATGATTCTGTAGCCGTAGCAACACCATCAGGTAAGGTTTTCCACAACCACCTAAAATAGCTAAAAATGTAACTTATATTATAGCTAAAGGTCCTGATTCTCGACCAACTCTCAGCTGGAAGAATTTTCCCACCTTTAAACCTTCATGTATTTCGCCTTAAGAGTCTAAAACACAATTTAGTTCGCGACAGAATTAGTAGTATCTATATTCTTTGACTGGTTGTACCGTAACCTGCACAAATATTATTTTAAAATGTCAGGATTTTCTCCTTTGGAGCAAGGCATCGTAAATCATGGAATTGTGTCCTCAATATATATGTTGAGTCACAATTTCTATATCTGCAGATTAAATAAGCATGTTTGAGTTTAGTTAACAGTACTTTTTATTTGTCCTTAATGACACTGGTCAGGCCCACATTGACACTTTCTTGGGTACCATTGATTGTTGTTCAATGAGCAAAACTATGCGCCCATAAAGACACTGGTCGGCTCCAAGTTGACACTTTCTTGGTCAGTATGGATTGTCATTCAATGGGCAATACTATTTGTTCATAAGGCACTGGTCTGGTCCAAGTTGACACTTTCTTGGTCAGTGTGGATGGTTGTTCACTGAGAAGTCCTGGCTTGTTCTAGAAGTCCCTTCCATAACCAGGATCTGGTTGAGTACTTCCCATCCTTGTGAAGCATTGTTACCAAGCCATCTGCTTGGCACATGGTGAACCTTCAACCGCAGATAGTGCAGGTGATACCTGAAGCATACAAATCAAACACGCAGCAGCAAAATGTTCTCACAGCCAGGTTACAAAGTTCTTAATATAATATGTACAGTATAGCAGCTAAGTCTTGACCGTAATGCCAGTCTAATCTTAACCTGTGAAGGGAAACTGCCAAAAAATAAAGGCTTGACAACTTGTTGCCAATGATCCTTAGATAGGATATAAAGGTACTCAGTACAGAAAACAACAACAGTATTTATGTGATACATTTATGAAGAAGAAACACATCTTATTGTAGTGCGGATTGAAACATAATTCAATCTAAGATATAACTTACATCTTTGGCTTTAGCAATTTATTTTATTTATTTATTTTTTTTCTTTTTTTTTTTTCTCCCAGGGTGTGGTGGGTGGGACAATTTTGCTTGCAGTTTCGTCTGCTGATTTACAGGAAAAGGAAGTAGTTAAGTGCTGGTTCCTAACAGGTGCTCTACAGATGCATTCTGGGTATATGCCAGGAACCAGGCATTGACAATAGGAAAAAGGCAGAGGCAATCCAAATGCTTAGAAACTATGTAAACAAACAGCTTAGCTCAATTTTCCTGTAAATAAAAGTCATTATGTTAAATTTAACATAATGAACATTATTTAACAATTACAATTGAAAGGGCAAGACACAGAATAAGGTAAACTCAGTGTTTAATAATACATTTATTAGCAATTAGAGAGGTTGGCAAAGCCATATACAGAGTGTCCATGGTTTCTATGATTTAAAGAAGTGGCTTTTTGTGGCCGCGAACAAGCAATATCACTATTTCTACTTAAGGCACCAAGGTGGACTGCATTAAAAGCATCCAGCCGAGAGAAGGTCGAGAATCTCAATTATAATTCCCTTAAACCATTATTTCTGCAATGTACTAGTGCAAAACCAAGTTGTAGCTAATAGACAATATGCAACACTACCAGCATAAACGTGCAAGGTGTCTTTTATGCAAGTTATGCAAGTGCAAAGCTAGGAATTACCAAACTGCAAGAGCAAAACCTAGGTACTCGTAGCAAACGCAAGAAAAGGCAAAGCAAAGCTAGGAATTACCAAAAGCAAGGGCAAAACCTAGGTATTTGTATTCCCCAACAGCATAAATGCAAGCTGGATATTCTGCAAACGCAAAGCTAGTAATTACCAAGACACTTACCAAACTGCAAGAGCAAATCCTAGGTACTCGTAGCAAATACAAGCAAGGCAAAGCAAAGCTAGGAATTACCAAAAGCAAGGGCAAAACCTAGGTATTTGTATTCCCCAACAGCATAAATGCAAGCTGGATATTCTGCAAACGCAAAGCTAGTCATTACCAAGACACCAGGGTAAATATTAGTACACGTTATGTATATCTGTGCTAGATGCCACCCTATCCTATATCATTCCCACTTTATTGCTTTGATAGCTTTTAGCCCATTGATTGTGTTTTCCCCTTCACTGATGATTCTGTAGCCGTAGCAACACCATCAGGTAAGGTTTTCCACAACCACCTAAAATAGCTAAAAATGTAACTTATATTATAGCTAAAGGTCCTGATTCCCGACCAACTCTCAGCTGGAAGAATTTTCCCGCCACAAAACGAAGTTTCCCCCAAAATTCTTAATTGTGTTTTAGAAGAACATCTCTAATGGTGTCCAAATAGAACTCAATTTCCACTTGGTTAAGGTGGACACCATCAGGGCGGAAAAGCCCTCTGTTGTTTTTATGTCTACATTGACAATATCAGATTGGCCAGTTGAGAGGACAAATTCCTACCTAAACGGTAACTCTTTTCTGCTTCAGATTTATAACCTTGCTATATTGCCCATTAAGCCATACCTGATGTGGTAGAATGTTGACCCAAATTAAAATTGTGTTGGGAAAGGCTGCCCTTAAGTAGTGGATCTCATGTTTTTATTGTGCATCTGCCATATTGATAACCTTGTAAGGTCATTGTCTCCTAAGTGTATTAATAGTAGTTTGGGGGTTGTGTTTAGCAGTAACTGTGTCTCAATTTTGTGACGAAGCTCTCTCCAGCCAATGCCCAGAAAACAACTTCATAAAATCTTTGAGGAAGTTTTCAAATTAGGTCTTCCAGTCATTTGAGCTGTTAGACCCGCCCAGTATGGAATTGAATCTCCCAGGATCCAAATGTCTATTAGGAAAACAAAATTTTGCCATTATTTATATTGTTTGAAAAGGGTTTTGTGAATCCATAGTGCTGAAAAGTGTGTCAAAATAGAATATAGTTATTAAGTACGTAAGTATAATCGGCAAGCCTGTGATTGCCATCAGCCCATTTCTATGAGTTTAGACATGGGTATACCCTGGGCTATGAGGTCTGATGCTCTTCTATATGGAAACTGTTGGACCTATAATGTCCCGGGGCATACCTTGTTTTTGCGATGCTTTTGGCTAGGACCCCTGAGAATTGCTGTCTAGTGACAGTTGCTGAATTGTGGCGACAGAAAAAACAACAAAAGACTGCAATGTGTTGGACGGCTTGACTGTATGCTTTGATCCATCTTACCAGACAAATTGACTTATCTGCCTCTGCCAGCAGTTTTATTGTGACCGGAAAACCTGTTTGATTCGTCTTATTTCTTCGTATAGTGATAGCTACACTGTCTTCTGTGACAATAATATCTTTAGACCCAATGGCTGTGCCAGAGACTGTTGCAGTTGGCGCTACTATTTTGCTGACCCTGAACAAACCAAAATAGGCCACTGTGAAAAGTGATTTGAACAATTGGTTCTGCATCTGGTGCCAACTGACGGAAACGACTTAGCTGAAAGCGAGACAGTGCATCACATATAGAGTAACTTTACCCAGCTATATCACATGCCTTGGTGATAATATTAAATCTAAGACACCGCATTGTCAGTATTCTTATAAGGCACATTACTGATTTGTTTTTGTTTTTTATGACAGTTTGTTAATAATGTCCACGACAACTCTATTATCACAATTAAACATGATTTTCTACCGTTGTCGGCCCAGATAAACAAAGCAGCTACTATTGGAAACAGTTCCAGTACAGTAATGTCCCTTGTAAACCCTTCAATATGCCATCTATCTGGCCACCTTGCATTACACCATTGTCCTCCAAAGTAAATGCCAAAACCCATATTTGGACCCGCTGCACTGTCTGTGTACAGGTCAATTCATTGTTCATACTCCAGAATCTATCATGAAAAAGTGATATCCCCATGTGTGTTCTAAAGAAATGATGTCACATGTTAATGTCTTTCCTAATGCCTTCATTGGTGCGTATGTGATGATGAGGCTTTGGAAGTCCACAAATTGCATTTACTAATCGGCGGCAAAATGGTCTACCCATTGGAATAGCTCGGCAACAAAAGTTAAGCTTTCCCATCATTGATTGCATTTCTTTTAAGGTGTGTTTTGGTATTGCCAGCAAAAACTACATTGTTTCGTAAATATTAATTATAGTTAACTTGCATGGGATATAAGGCTGATAAAAGTTTGTTTTCATAAATATTTATAGTAACCAGTAGTCCAATGAAAATGGACATTATGTTGATGCTGCACTTCACTGGAAGTTATAAAAAACACTTTGTCATTGTCAAATGACCACACTTCTGACACCGGTTGTTGACATATTGTAATCATTTCATTGGCTGAATTTTTGTGCCATTTTGGACACAGTGCCAATCAAATCCTTTGTGCATATATTCATGTGAACTAAGTTTTTCGGGCTAAGTAAACCACGGTGTATGTATATAGTAATCACAGCATATTGACAATTGGTTCTGACGATGTTGTCGTTCCTATCAGTGCTTAAACTATTGAGATTTACTGTTCTTTTTACTAATCTGCAGTGTGAATTACTAAACCAAATTTCAAACTAATTATGTAGACCAGTGTGTTATATTGTACCATATGTAGACCAGTGTGTTATATTGTACCATATGTAGACCAGTGTGTTATATTGTACCATATGTAGACCAGTGTGTTATATTGTACCATATGTAGACCAGTGTGTTATATTGTACCATATGTAGACCAGTGTTTTATATTGTACCATATGTAGACCAGTTCCTTATTTAGTACAGTTTTATATTGTACCATATGTAGACCAGTGTGTTATATTGTACCATATGTAGACCAGTGTGTTATATTGTACCATATGTAGATCAGTGTGTTATATTGTACCATATGTAGACCAGTGTGTTATATTGTACCATATGTAGACCAGTGTGTTATATTGTACCATATGTAGACCAGTGTGTTATATTGTACCATATGTAGATCAGTGTGTTATATTGTACCATATGTAGATCAGTGTGTTATATTGTACCATATGTAGACCACTGTGTTATATTGTACCATATGTAGACCAGTGTGTTATATTGTACCATATGTAGATCAGTGTGTTATATTGTACCATATGTAGATCAGTGTGTTATATTGTACCATATGTAGACCAGTGTGTTATATTGTACCATATGTAGACCAGTGTTTTATATTGTACCATATGTAGATCAGTGTGTTATATTGTACCATATGTAGACCACTGTGTTATATTGTACCATATGTAGACCAGTGTGTTATATTGTACCATATGTAGATCAGTGTGTTATATTGTACCATATGTAGATCAGTGCGTTATATTGTACCATATGTAGGTCAGTGTGTTATATTGTACCATATGTAGGTCAGTGTGTTATATTGTACCATATGTAGACCAGTGTATTATATTGTACCACATGTAGATCAGTGTGTTATATTGTACCATATGTAGATCAGTGTGTTATATTGTACCATATGTAGGTCAGTGTGTTATATTGTACCATATGTAGATCAGTGTGTTATATTGTACCATATGTAGATCAGTGTGTTATATTGTACCATATGTAGATCAGTGTGTTATATTGAACCATATGTACACCATTGTTTTTTATTGTACCATATGTAGACCAGTGTGTTATATTGTACCATATGTAGACCAGTGTGTTATATTGTACCATATGTAGATCAGTGTGTTATATTGTACCATATGTAGACCAGTGTGTTATATTGTACCATATGTAGGTCAGTGTGTTATATTGTACCATATGTAGACCAGTGTGTTATATTGTACCATATGTAGATCAGTGTGTTATATTGTACCATATGTAGATCAGTGTGTTATATTGTACCATATGTAGACCAGTGTGTTATATTGTACCATATGTAGACCAGTGTGTTATATTGTACCATATGTAGACCAGTGTGTTACATTGTACCATATGTAGACCAGTGTGTTATATTGTACCATATGTAGACCAGTGTGTTATATTGTACCATATGTAGATCAGTGTGTTATATTGTACCATATGTAGACCAGTGTGTTATATTGTACCATATGTAGATCAGTGTGTTATATTGTACCATATGTAGGTCAGTGTGTTATATTGTACCATATGTAGATCAGTGTGTTATATTGTACCTTATGTAGATCAGTGTGCTATATTGTACCATATGTAGACCAGTGTGTTACATTGTACCATATGTAGATCAGTGTGTTATATTGTACCATATGTAGACCAGTGTGTTATATTGTACCATATGTAGATCAGTGTGTTATATTGTACCATATGTAGATCAGTGTGTTATATTGTACCATATGTAGATCAGTGTGCTATATTGTACCATATGTAGATCAGTGTGTTATATTGTACCATATGTAGACCAGTGTGTTATATTGTACCATATGTAGATCAGTGTGTTATATTGTACCATATGTAGATCAGTGGGTTATATTGTACCATATGTAGATCAGTGTGTTATATTGTACCATATGTAGATCAGTGCGTTATATTGTACCATATGTAGATCAGTGTGCTATATTGTACCATATGTAGACCACTGTGTTATATTGTACCATATGTAGACCAGTGTGTTATATTGTACCATATGTAGATCAGTGTGCTATATTGTACCATATGTAGACCAGTGTGTTATATTGTACCATATGTAGACCAGTGTGTTATATTGTACCATATGTAGATCAGTGTGCTATATTGTACCATATGTAGATCAGTGTGTTATATTGTACCATATGTAGATCAGTGTGTTATATTGTACCATATGTAGATCAGTGTGCTATATTGTACCATATGTAGACCAGTGTGTTATATTGTACCATATGTAGACCAGTGTGTTATATTGTACCATATGTAGACCAGTGTGTTATATTGTACCATATGTAGATCAGTGCGTTATATTGTACCATATGTAGACCAGTGTGTTATATAGTACCATATGTAGATCAGTGTGCTATATTGTACCATATGTAGATCAGTGTGCTATATTGTACCATATGTAGATCAGTGCGTTATATTGTACCATATGTAGATCAGTGTGCTATATTGTACCATATGTCGGCCAGTGTGTTATATTGTACCAACCCAGAGATCACAAAGTATTCTGGTTCCCGCATGGTACATAATGTTCTATACCAAATTAAAGTCAGCCGGGCCACAGAATAAAACGGAAAAGAAAATAAAACTGAAATATGTTTCTGGTGCAAAACCTGGGAAAAAATACCCCGAAGTTGCCGGGCGAATGATACTTAAATGGTGTTTTTTTCTACATTTATCTTAGTTTTTTAGATTAAGATTCAGACAAGTGAATTTTCTTTTGGGCTAGTGAAAATTGCTTACTTACTAGCACAATGTGCTTGTAAATTTCAATTGTAATTTCTATGACTGCACTTACCTACCTAAATAAATTTAATCTCAGCTTTGGTTTTCTTTATTATAATGGTAGTTTACTTACAAACCATATATTTTTTTTTAAAAATTGGTTGTGATTTCCTGCAAAGATAATTTGACTTAAAAGAAACTAAGCACTTCGTTTTCCTTTGTATGTTTTGTTACATTGCACCAACACAATTGTAGTCATATTGGAAATGTTCATCTTATTATTGGTAACAGAAGACACCAGACTTAGGTCCAGGTAGAATAGCCTGCACATGGCAGGTTACTTGCACAATCTGACCCACATGAAAGTTCTCGCTAAATGGAATTCTATCCCAGGCGGTGAGGGTCTAAGTACATGTAGTAACAAGTTGACAACTCTAACAACTCAGTACCTTGACTAGCTGTATTGGTCCTAATCAGATGGTTCCTTGCTGGGTTGGCTGATCTGGATCTCCTGAGGACTGGTCAGTTACTTCTTACCATGTTAAGAGGTAATTGTTGAGTAGAAACCAGAAAACTATATCCGTAATAAAGTACATCTGCTTTTTCAGATCACCAACTGCAGAGAGATGTGAGGATGCTGTTTGACACACTGCGAGTCATCGGAGATGAGATGGGATCCGATCTGGCCAGCCAATTTGAACACGAACTCTCGACCGATCAAAATCTGGCAGACATAGCTGCACAGCTAGTGGATAATATTATTCTTGGTCACCCGTAAGTCTTTGAGAATTATCCATTGCCATTCCTGTGGTGTTAAGGTAGAGTCGCTAACTTGCAACTCCTCTGACTGCTTAGCAACCGACTGCATGGGTGTGAGTCCCATTCTGGAGAACAGAGTTAATGTAGTAAGGTCTTCCTGTGGTGTGCTGTTGGTTCTACCCAGACATTTCTCTGATGTCTTCCATCTGACCTGTGGTGTGCTGTTGGTTCTACCCAGACATTTCTCTGATGTCTTCCATCTGACCTGTGGTGTGCTGTTGGTTCTACCCAGACATTTCTCTGATGTCTTCCATCTGACCTGTGGTGTGCTGTTGGTTCTACCCAGACATTTCTCTGATGTCTTCCATCTGACCTGTGGTGTGCTGTTGGTTCTACCCAGACATTTCTCTGATGTCTTCCATCTGACCTGTGGTGTGCTGTTGGTTCTACCCAGACATTTCTCTGATGTCTTCCATCTCACCTGTGGTGTGCTGTTGGTTCTACCCAGACATTTCTCTGATGTCTTCCATCTCACCTGTGGTGTGCTGTTGGTTCTACCCAGACATTTCTCTGATGTCTTTCTCGACCAAAATAGGTGGATAATGATCAAAATTGGTCACTGTGAACTGTTTATGGGTTAACCTCTTCCCATGTAAGTTAACAGGCTTTAGAATTTCTGTAACTGAGTGACAGCTGCAACTTCTTATTAAGCGAGATCTGAAAGAACAAAAGGATAGTGTAATGCGGGGAAGTTTGCAGTTAATCATTGATTGGAGCCATGTAATAGCGAGCAGTCAGTGCTTTTTACACTTTCGGAATGACACAAGTTGGCTTGTAAGGCGGCCATTGTTATGCATAATTAGTCAACACCTTACCTTCGTCACTGCTTGGTTGTAGTAGGGATACCTTTCGTATGAATAAATGTCATATGTAGCTATCAATGTATAAGTTCGGACATAATTGTTGATCACCATTGCTGTTTCTTATGCTGCACATTAAATACGACCTATGTTAGTTTCAGCAGCAGGTTTGGGTATAGAGTATTCTAAGCAGTGAAAACATATATGCATATTTGTTTCATGTATTAAAGGAAAAATGTTTCATATATTAAAGGAAAAATAACAACACCATTATTTGTCTTCATTGTGTGAACATGTCGCTCAACGCATGTAATATAGACAAAATATGACTAACAAGATCGATTTTTGTGCCAGTTTACAGCAATTGACACTTACATGAAAACAATTAAGTGGGGAAACAGAAGAGCATGGAACTCAATATAACAAGGTTTATTTGTTGGTCCCTTGCTATGTCGCTTGAGTGAGACTATGGAATTCTTTGGATAATGACTGGATGCCTCCATCATAAGTGCCCATTTCTCAGAAACATCTAGCATAAAGTGTCCTCCACTTATCCTCCCATTGTGAAAAGATGAGTTGATTAAAATTGACAAAAGATGATAAAAGATAGTTGGATGGTCTGGATTTATAGCTTAGTGCAGGTATATTTCCTTTAAGTCACAAGAAATAAGGTTTAATTATGGCACAGGAATAGCTTGCCTTGATAAAACTGGTCTCTGGCAAATTGGAACTGTTGTATTCAATATTTTACATAAGATGATATGACTGATGTTCATTTATTAATGTCATGTTTTTTTTTGTTTTGTTTTTAATTAAACACAATTATGTATTTATTTTTATGTGAAAAGTTTTCATTCTCTGACTAAAGAAAAGTATTTAGTCATATAAAATTTAACACAATTGTGTATTTATTCAAAGGTGACAGTTTTCAGTCTATGATTATAAGAAAAATATTCATATGTTGTTGTTTTTTGTCCCTTTAAATGTCTCTGGTGTTACTCTATGTTGTTTTTTCTTACCCTCATCATTAGGAAGCAAAAAATCCTTTTATATTTTCAGCTTGGATGGGACGGAAGGCTGCACAAGTCAGATTGTAAACAACATCAAGTGCACACATAATATTGTGGCTGCCATCCAGTTTCTGTTACAGGCCCTTGATCTGTCACATGCATTGGAGAATGAAGAGGCAGTCTTGAATCCAGGTAGGGATTGTTGTTCATTTTGTTAATTTTTATTTTCAATTTTCATTTATGTTCAATTTTTTTTTCTCTCTTCTTGTACTTTAGCACCTGTTCTTTTGCAGATCTTGCAATTACAGTGAAATATATTCTTAATTTTGCATCAATATTAGCCTTAAGTCCATTTTTTAACACTTAATAGAGATGTGTTATTTAAACAACAAAATTTCCATTTTTAGTAGGTGAGATTAATCTAAATATTGCAAAAGTGCATAAAAGTCAACATACATTCCAATGAGTACAAGCATAAAGAACGAGCAATCTGAATAAAATGGCTTTGCATGTAGGGATTTTTCAAGGGAGAATATCCATTTATGTCTCTTATTGTTAACTTTTATCATGCAGGTCTTCGTTCCTAAACCTATAGAATCATTTCAGAGATGGGCTCGATGCATAAAGTGAGCCTGACCAAGCTGTTCATGAGCCAAAATGGTGTGCAAATTCTCTGTGCAAGCATGGAGCAGTTTGCCGAGACCCGATTCAACATTCTACGAGATCTGTACCTCCTCATAGAGACATGTCTTAGACTTGGCAATCAGGTGAGCAAAGATGGCTATGTGAAGAAGTAAAATGTATACCCTCCACAATGAAGTGTGGGGGGTGTATACTGAAATTTGTCTCCTGTGGGGACGGTGTATACCCTCCACAATGAAGTGTGGGGGGTGTATACTGAACTTTGTCTCCTGTGGGGGGGATATTGTATACCTTCCACAATTAAGTGTGGGGGGTGCATACTGAACTTTGTCTCCTGTGGGGACGGTGTATACCCTCCACAATGAAGTGTGGGGGGTGTATACTGAACTTTGTCTCCTGTGGGGACGGTGTATACCCTCCACAATGAAGTGTGGGGGGTGTATACTGAACTTTGTCTCCTGTGGGGGGGATATTGTATACCTTCCACAATTAAGTGTGGGGGGTGCATACTGAACTTTGTCTCCTGTGGGGACGGTGTATACCCTCCACAATGAAGTGTGGGGGGTGTATACTGAACTTTGTCTCCTGTGGGGGGGATATTGTATACCTTCCACAATTAAGTGTGGGGGGTGCATACTGAACTTTGTCTCCTGTGGGGACGGTGTATACCCTCCACAATGAAGTGTGGGGGGTGTATACTGAACTTTGTCTCCTGTGGGGACGGTGTATACCCTCCACAATGAAGTGTGGGAGGTGTATACTGAACTTTGTCTCCTGTGGGGACGGTGTATACCCTCCACAATGAAGTGTGGGGGGTGTATACTGAAATTTGTCTCCTGTGGGGACGGTGTATACCTTCCACAATGAAGTGTGGGGGGTGTATACTGAAATTTGTCTCCTGTGGGGATGATGTACACCCTCCACAATTAAGTGTGGGAGGTGCATACTGAACTTTGTCTCCTGTGGGGATGGTGTATACCATCCACAATGAAGTGTGGGGGGTGTATACTGAAATTTGTCTCCTGTGGGGACGGTGTATACCCTCCACAATGAAGTGTGGGGGGTGTATACAAAAATTTGTATCTTGTGGGGACGGTTTTGTCCAAGCTTTTATTCGAACCTGCGTTAATTTACACGAAACAGCACAATCAGCTTCATGGGAATCTGTACACCCATGTAGTTATGTGTAATTGTAGGTTACATGTAACTGATTGTACCAATTCTTTAGGAAGTTATTGCCCCCTTTGTTTTTTAATTATAAAAACTAATGTTGCAGATAATTTTTTCTTGATTGTTTAGCAGAATTTCTTAACACATGAATCCTAATTATGTGCACTTGAAGCTTGACCTGCGGATGAATAATGCTTTGCATTGTAGTTCTCTTGTGTGTGTTTTTTACTGCATTTGAATTAAGCTTGAAAGGTCGAGTTTGTGAGACTGTGGTGCTAGCCACAGTATGGTAGCTATTCAGTCATATATTTTTCATCTTCTCAGTGAAATATTGATTAAAATTTATTCATTCTTGTGTTGATTTTATTCAACAGAAATATTAGTACACAAATACAATAATTCCTTCTTTTTTACGTTCATTTATTCTGCTGGAAACATCTTTAGGGTGTAGTATGTTTTTCGTTAAGTGAGGTGATGTTTATTTTTTGTTTCATTGCACTGACACAATTTATGGTCGTATTGGCATTGTCCAGCTAATTATTGGTGCAAGAAAACCCCAGACTTGGGCTTTATAGAATCCCCATCGCACTGCAGATAAGCAGGAAAACCTTTAGTGAAGTGAGTGGTGTTTTCAGCATGTAAAGGGTAAGGCTAAATATCATAATTTATCTTTGCTTATTTGTCTCCACATTTATCTTTCTACAGGTTGACATTGGCCCTGAGGCAGTTCAGTCCATGCGTAATGACCTCCAGCTACTGAACACAAACCTTCTTCGTGCGTACCTCTTGGTCAGATGGGCGTCAAATACCTTGGCCATCTCCACCACCAGTAACACACTGTATGTCTACATTAATCTGTTTTTGTTGGGCCTTTAAAGCACAACCATAAACCCTGTTTTAATCTTCTTTATCATTACATTTTTACATAGATTCCAGTTCAATCAGTACAATCTTTCATTTAGGGAGGTCATCCAGTTGACCTGACGTGAGAGGCGGTTCTATACAGACAGTGTGTGCGATCTTCAACTATAAGTAATAGTTCAAATCTTCAACCAATTATAAGCTGAATATTGCCTTGATAACCATAATTGTGTCAGTGCAATGAAACAAAAAACAAACTATATATTTCTAACAATGAATTCTCTTGTCCTTTGTATGTAATTGATATCATTTCGATTGAAATATCATTCTCAGTTACTTTAAGAGGCAAAACTTCTCTGCAAACGTTTGAATTATCTTTTTAAAAAAGAAGTCTTTACCACATTAGGTTATAGCAAAACTTGATGTTCACAAAAATGTAAATACATTGTTTTGGATGCCATATATAGTAAATCGTATCTCGATATGACTGATTTCTGCTTTAACCTGCCCTCTCTTTCTGTTTAGTGAGATGAATGTTAGGATGTTGGCATCTCTTGAAATCTCGGAGTCTATGTCTCTCAGTAACCCAGGACAAGGAAATATGTCGGCCCTGCAACGTCTCGGTATGTATTTACTGGAGTAGTGGGTCAGAGCTCTGCCAAGGTAGAAGTTTGTTGGGCTCTTCATCTCACCATCAATATTTCAGTCATTTGGAGACAGTATCCTCTGAAGCTGATACACTGCTGTCTTCACTTTGTATAGCATGCCGTGAACACCTGGCATGATACCACACTAAGTCACATTATCCTGGCACTAAGCCGACCAGTCGTGGAACCACACTTGTATTTCTTGAGCCTAAGCAAGGAAGCCACCTTATAGACTTTGTCATGGCCTTGGAGAAAATTTGGGGCCTCCCATACCTGGATGGTAGGAGTTTGTTTTGATAAAAAATAGCAACCTTTCTTGATTGGTTTGTCTTAAGCTGTTCTCTGAATAACATTGCATGACACCAACAAGCATGCAATTTAATGTCTGTTAATTTAAAGTATATGAAGAAAAAAGAAATCATTTTTAAATTTAAAAAGCAAATATAGTGTTTAAATAATATGATTGCTCCCAGGTAACTCATTTGCCTTTAACAGGTGATTTTGATTCTCAGGTGAGTTCATTCATGTAAGGAGCCTACCGCTACCAAACAAAGAGGGTACAAACAGCAGTAAATCCAACTTGCGATGTGTCGTTCTACCTTTACAATTATCTGACATACTACATCAATAATAGTGAGATGTAACCTATAATATGATACTTATGTAAATATCTCAGAAAGCACAAACAATTCTGATTGTTTCTCTTTTGTGACAAAGATCACAGTTAAGCTGAAACCACAAGCACATGATGCTTTTCTAACCCATTTGTTAGGCTACATAGAAAAATATGCACTGATTGTATTCTTTCCACTTCTAGACAGTACAGGGGCCAGTTTGATAGAGCTGTTCATACAGGGAAGTGGAGGAGAGCTGACCCGTACGCGTCTTGCTCAGTCGGCAGTCTTGCACGATGATCCCAACCCTACATGGTCGGTTGGACTCAACCACTTCATCCAGAACCTAGCTTCTCTTATGTATCCTTTAACCTTTGATTGTGGATATCTAACATCTAACTTGCAGTTTCAGTGTTGTAAATTGTTGAACTGTAGGATATTTTTTTTAACAAGCTTAAACTCAAAAGACTTTTTTTCTTTCTTTTTTTTTCTTTTTTAAGATAATCAATTGCTTTTTCACATTTTTTTCGAATGTGTATTTGCACATTTATGTTAAAAAGCAACACTTGGCTTTAACTTGCAGGCTGTTTTTGTATTTTTATGCTTAAATTACCTATTTTGTTTAAAGGTGGTATCTGACTGTTTATCAAATCTGTGTAACAATACCTTACCAATGTAGGGAATGTAGGCATAATTTCTCCATAAACTCCTACTTTAATTTCAGTAAAGATGGTTTTGAACACTACCTACATTGTCAGACAGTACAAATCACGATAAAAACACTCAATAAAAAAGTTTAATCATACCAAACCTATAAATAAGTGTGATCTCTGGTAAAAATATCTGGATGATGATGTAGCTTAATCTCAAAAGTGAGTTGTCACATGATTTTCCTAGTTAAAAATAGACATCTCTGCAGCATGGCTCAGATAGGAAATACCTGTTTGCAGTGAGGAATGGGGATTTATGTTTCACTGTTCACACTGATCTAGGGCTTCAATGAACAGCATTTTGCAAGACCTTGGTTATTTTTGGAAAAATAGTTGGGGCAAAACTTAAATTGTTTATTTTCTTAATGTTTTTTAAGGGATCTTTTCTGCGAGTTAAAACATTGACTTAAGGATTGTATCGTGATTTTTTTTCTATGTAGCTTTTCTAACTGGAAATTGTTAGCTGACGTTAAAGAAAACATGTGGAAGGTCTTTTTATCTTACAAGTTTTTAAGTGATTTAATTGCAATAGGTTAAAATGATGTAGTTTCAGCAATTTCGTTTGATAGAAAACAAAATTGATTTCCATTTTATCATTTGAATTAAAAATAGATGTAGTTTCTTTGAAGCTTGAGTATATTGATTATAACACATATTTTAAAATTATAAGTTCCTCCTGGTTAACAAAACTCATGAAACATTAAAGAAATAAAATAAAACAAACCAGACAGTTACCGCCATGGATTGGTTAGTCGGCAAACGGGGCTGACTGTGGTGAATTATTTTTCTTTAACAAAGTCCTAGTTGGCCAATAAGCGATACACTTGAGTTTCCAGAGTTCATGGTCAGTAGCTGTCAATACATGGCTCTTCAGGGATATCTCGGGCTTCTGCAAGACTGGTGTGAATATAACCTGGCTTCCAGACACTTCCTTAGTGGTCTTGCTTACCTCCATTTTGAGTAAGTTTGTTTGATGCAGAGTTGATTTTTGTCCTGTTTAGATGTGCATATCTTTATAAAGCTGATAAAAATTATGATATAATGATAAGATATTGTATTTTACACAATTAATAATTTGTTGCCTACTGGTAAACCTGTATTTTAAACCTATTTATCTGTAGTCGACTGGGAAACAAGTTTTTTTCTTATATTAATGCCTCTCGACTGCCCTCTTCCTGGGTAGAACCAGTACTCAGGTACTGAATACCTGGAGCAATGTGCAGTAAATTGTCTTTCTCAAGGACTGACATCACGAAGTCAGTGTCGAGGTTTAAACCCAGGACCCTCCGGTCCGGAGTCCAACTTCTTAACCATTTAGACCACGGATGCCTTAAGGTTGTGGTGCCCATTAAGATAAAACAATAAGTGCATGTATTTTATTTGTCTTGCAGTGAGCCACTGAAGGCAGCTGAATGCTTCAACAGAGCGAGGGGAGGTGTGGGGATGGAGACCTTCTTACAGAGTCGCTTCCTGCAGACAGAGGAAACAGATGTCTCCAAACTCACAGTGCTCTTCTATCTCAAGGTACATGTGTGGGTTGTTTGACTTTCAAGTAAAATGAAAGTAGATTTAATATACCAGTTTTACATGAAATATGTCTTCTTGAACAAGATTTGTTGTTGCTTTCAATGATAAAAATTTAAGTAAGTATAATAAAAAAAAAAAAGCTAAGCATAAGCAAGGACAAAATATTGCTTTGGTATTTGGTGAAATTACAGAAAAATTGTTACATGTATGTGTAACATTGCTCTAATCTTGAAGATTTTTTCTGTGATAGGCAAGGGCTTCTAAGAATGTTTGTAAGAATTGTTGTAATTTTGCAATGAACCAATAAAATCATGTTGACAGTCCTGAGGTTTTATTTGAGCAATTTGTTATACACCCAAAGGTGATCATTCATAAATGCATGGCAAGTGTTTGCATCATTGATGTAAAAACACAATTATAGAACATCTAAAACTTACTATTTCGTACCAATTGGTGCATCTAAATCAGGTATTTCACTTGTAATGTGCCAAAAATTAGATAAAATAAACAGTAGTCAATTTGTATGCATAATTCATAGTCGGTAACATTTAGAGCTTATGTTGTTTGTTGCTAAGTTGCTGACTGAAAATAAAATAAATTTGATCTTTTCACTTTTTTGGTTTTGTTCAGGTGATCAAGCAGTTTGAGGAGTTTAATGCCCCTGATGTTGTTATCTCCCTTGCCAGGACAGCCATTGATATTGCTGTCGACGATGATCTAAACCTGGTGAGTTTATGTTATTGGATTTGATTATGGCAATCATGTCACTGTTTTGCTTAACATAACATTTAATTTTCATTTTTTTGCTGACATGTATTAGACACATTCAAAACTTAAGGACAGAAAAGAAACATAGAAATCACAAAACTGCATTTGACACAACAACTGCACCAACATTTTGCATGCAAAATAGCAGACCTCTAAAGTAGAAGGGTGTCCAACATTTCAAATTCTTTTTTTCTCCTAAAACCTTTTATAGTTTAGCATTTATAAGAATTGCATCAAGTTGATTCTTGAAAGAAGTTCCACAATTTAAGGTATGATAGAAAAATATTTAATATATTGCTTTGTTAAATCAGTGTTTTTCAAACTCGAATCTTTTTTCCCTTTCTTACAGCCCACCTTGTGGTCCAAGTTGTTCAAATACGAGCTGGAGCTTGGCCACAACACGCGTGCCTACAATGCCATGATTGAGAACCCAGATCCGAGTCGTCGCAAAGATTGCCTACGACAGCTCCTGATTCATCTTTGTGACCGAGGAGACTTGCAGTCTTTAGTTGACTTCCCATACACCGACCTAGAGGAAGAGGTATTTAATGTGATAAAATGCATGATGCTGGGTACTGTGGATTAGTGGTTTAAGTCTTCAGCTGGTAACTCCTCAGCTCCTCAACACATGGGTTGAGGGGAGAACTTACATATAGGGAGGTTTTACAACTGACCAATGATGCGATGGTGATTCTACTGACATATGTCTGGTGTCCACCAATATGATCTTAAGTGTTACTGCATCATACCAGAACCAAACCAAATACTTGCTTGAGGAGCACTAGTCTTTGTGAAACAGTTGCTGTCTTTTGTATTACTTCTCAGTGTTGATGAAAACTTAACAGAATGCCTGTATGCCTCATGGAATGCTATATTTTATGATACATGAGACATGTTTTTTGGAATTTTAGATTTTTTACTTTTAAATTTGTGGAATAAGATGAATGTTTCTTTTTATTAGTATGTTAACGTATCTTTATTTATCGATACAAAACATATTGCCGTAGCCAAGCATCAACATTTTGGCAAGTCGTTTTCATATATCTTTCGTCTGTTTCTTTATAGTCACTTGGGAATGAAGTTCTTCATTTTGAATCTTATCAAATGAATTATCTTGAATTTTATCCCTCTTGTCTGCATACTTTGTGAATAAACTTGTTCTCAGGTGTTAACTACCTTGGGCAATTTGTAGAAAGTACCTTTTACCCAATAACAAATGTCGCAGGTTAGTTTTGGTGATAAGCAAAGGACCATTTCAATCAGATGTCTAACTTGTCTTCTTATGTTGCAATAATCTACTTTAACTTTAACAAAAATGAATGTTTTGTAATCAGAGCATAGTGGTAAAGTCCGGTTTAGGTTGCAAAGGACTTAATCCGTGAAGGTTTTCCAGCCAACCTGCAAAATACTAGTGGTGCTATCTATACATTTGTCTGAGGTCTTCCTCCACCAAAATAGCAAAAAAAAAACAAAAAACAAAAAAAAAACGCAAATAATGTTACGTCTATCTTTTCCAGGTTGAGAACATCCTGGAGAGTCGAGCCCGCTGCATGGATTTGATGACACACAACTACTATGACTTGCTGTATGCCTTTCATATCTACAGAAATAAATACAGGAAAGGTGGGTGCTGTATTGATACTTTGTGCAGTGTCTGATTTGCATGCTTGTGGGATATGTTGTTTTAGGGGTTTATTTTATGTGTGGGATGTAGGGAAGAGGTGACAGAGAAAAAAAGCATCAATGACCGAATGTAAGGAGGAGTAATGAAGACATATTGAGAGGGAGATCATAAGGAGAGGTGAGGAAGTGACAGCAGTAGAGAGGGAAATCAGAAAGGAAAAGTGTGGGAGGTAAATAAACAAGATGATTAGGATTTTATCTTTTTAAAGAATAGAAAAAAATTGGGGGCGCCTGTAGTGTAGTGGTAAAGTTGCCGACTTGTAACTCCGCTGACCGCTTAGCCTCTCATCGCATGGGTTCTTGTCCCATTCAAGGCGAGGTCTTAATGTGGGATGGTCTTCCAGCTAACCTGCGGTGCCACAAGAATCAAGTAGTGTTAATAGTAATGTCCAGAATCTATGTACAAAGGTAGCACAACTGATATAAGTGGTTACACATTGTTGTCAATTCTGTCTTGTTGTCAAAACAAAAAAAAAGAAAACAAACATGCATTGTATAGTGATTACAAGCTGAAAAACTAAATTGCAAAATCTTTGTATAACATCCAAAGCTGAAGTGTGTTTAAGAAATTATTCCCTATCTGTATATCGCAAAATGAAATGACTGGAACATGTTAAACCCTTAAAGTAGAAAAAAATTAAACAAACTACAAAAGTCGGAAGGGGATGACAAGAGATTTCTCACCTCTCAGCACGTGGTGTCGAGTCCAGGTTTGGGCGAAGGTCTTAACTGGAAGTTCTTCCAGCTGATCTGTGGGGCACTGCTGGTTCTACCCAGATATTTGCTTGTGGTCTTCCTCCACTAAAAAAGCTGGAGGCTATAATGACCATAATTTTGTCACCGTGATGTATTTCAAAAAATAAACAATATAAAAAATGTCTTCCTTCATAAGCGGGCAGTGTGATGTACGAGCATGGTATGCGGCTGGGTTGGGAGGTGCCTGGACGACCAGGTCTGCAGCGCCAGGCCCAGTGTTACCTGGCAGCTCTCAACACACTACGACTGGAGAAACCTGAGTATTCCTGGATCATCAAGCCCCTTCCAGCATTCAGATCAATGGTGGGTTTTGTCATAGAAAGGTTATAGATGAGTACTAGAAGGCGAGAATTACACATTGAATAATGCATCCAATTTTTAGTACCATGACAATATGGAAGAATCTTGTAGGCTTTGTTATCTTCAGGGCCATTTTGGCAATTTTTTTAATGGCAACTGAATTCAAAATATGGCTCTATTTGGATGATATTGGAGAGAAAATAAAAAAAAAAAAAGCCTTGTTTACTAACATTTTTGTAATTTAAACATCAAGGTGCCCTAATCTTGTACTGGCCACAATAGCTGAAGTTGTAGAGCATCGGCATGTGGATCGGGAGGTCGTCGGTTCTAACCCCGGCTGGGTCAAACCAAAGACATTAAAGTTGGTAATAGTGGCTTCCCTCCTAATGCTCGGGGCAAAGGGAACAGCATTTGGATCAATTTGTCTGTGTCAGTATAATGGACCGGCCGGGTTCAGTGCCTGGGCGCCTCATTAGTGCCCCTGTGCTATAATGATAGATATGATAATGATATAATGATAAAAATTAACAAATTCATATTATTGATGTTAAATACCCATGTAATTGTTCATTATAGTATATTGAATGATAACATCTGTATATGCCATCACCATTCCTTATGAAATTGTTACTTTTTTTAACATATACCTAAAGCAAAATATTGATCTGCATTATTTTTTCTTTAAACTTCAGATTATAACTCTTTTTTTAATATTTTTGCATTTCGTTTAAATCACAGGGAGCTGCAGAGGACTACTTGAAGTCACCAAAACATTCCCTGGTTGGTGATGAGCTTCAAATGAAAGGTATATGATTTTTTATACAGAAAAGTGGGCTTCTTTTATTTTCTTTCTAAGTCATGTTTTCCTGCTGCAGCAGGGTTAGATGATTATGACATTTTTACCGATCTTGGGTGTCTCCTTGGCAGAGTTTGACTGTCCTCATGCCTGCGTCTACTACTTGTCACCAAGACTTGTGGGACCAGCTGCGTTGACAACCCCCTTCAATCTGTAGTGTCTCACCCAAAATTAAAACGCAAGTTTAAAGTATGGTATTGTTTAAGGGATTTTCATATAAAATGCCCTTTTTTATAAAGCTTTTACCATTTATTTATATATTTAAGACTATTTAGGAAATCAAAACTTACAGGGCATTGATAATGCCAATATAAATTAGACATGTCTGTTATTTACTACTAATATCACTAGTACCTTTGAATGACATGTATCGCAAACAAGCGAGGGGTCATGTCATGATTCCAAGGCAATATGGTACTGGTAAATGTTGATAACAATAGCTTTTACATTTTGATGCTTATATTTCTGCAGAATGATTTTATTTCTTAATTTTTTGTTTGCTTTTATTGTGTCTCTAGCCTCAAAGTTTGAGATCCTTGAGTTGGAGGACATAGAGAAAGAGTTCATGTTGGTGGATGCTCGTCTCAGGTTATTGGCCAAGGATCCTGACCCAGCCTTGGCTGCAGGTATACGCTGTTTGTTATAAGATTTATTAAATATTTATACTGTAAACAATACTGCTTTTGAAGGTGCCCATGGCTAAGCCGTTGTAGCTCCTCGGCTACTTAACATGTGGGTTCAGTTCTTCTAGCTGTGGTTCTACCCTGAAATTTTTCTGATGTTGTCTTCCATTAAAATGTAGCAGGACCTCAACAGTATGTCCCTTATTGTGCCAGTGCTGTTACAAAAATATAACCAACTTTTCCTTTCATGGAATATTCTTAATCACAGGCTGTCCAGCGTCCCTAAAATTCCTAAAAAATCCTAATTTTTTTCAATTTGGCTAAAATTCCTAAAAAAATGAAAAATCCAAAGGGATTTCCTAAAAAAGCCCTTATTTTTTTACTTCAATTCCTATTTTTTTTAGATTTCTTCCAATTTTCTAAAGATGTTTTAATTAAATCCATACTAAATGTGTGTTTACATGTAGTCTGTAGTTGTAATTCAGCATATACAGTAAAGGCAGTTGACCAGTGGATCTCAGTACCCAGTTTGTTATTGGTTGTGACCTGGAGTGACAACAGATGTACTTGTAATTCTTAAGGTATGTTTTTTTAGAAGCAATACTTCTGAGCCATTTTCCCAATGAAGATTATCTGGTTGAAGAAAGAAGATACACAAGGATATCTCATTGGACAGTGGTGCAAAGCAGATGAGTGTGAAACAAAGGGCTTCTGTACTTTATATAAAAAATCATTCAGTGTGGACAACTCAGGGTTTAAGCAAGTTCTGGCTCATTCTGGAGGAGCGAAGCACCAATCATTAGTAAAAGCCAGATTTTCATCTACTCAACTTCATTTCAAAGTATCTCAGACAGCTACTGCCACTGCTTCTAGGAGTGCTACTGCCTCCTGCAGCTCTCTGGAGGACTTTCCTGGTCCATCCACAACGAAACCAAAGTCGAGTACAGCAACAGTAGCCTGTCTTGAGAAATGTACCAAGGATCTTGTCACCCAGTCTGAACTGTTATGGGGTATGAAAGTGTTCCATAGCAATTACTCATACAGGTCATGTGATGATTTACCTTCTTTGTTCAAGAAGATGTTCCCTGGTAATGTGGTTGCAAAACTTCACCATGAGTAAAAGTAAAGTTTCTTACCTCATATCAGATGGATTGGGACCATATTTTAGAAGTGACCTCTGTAGTAAAGTCTCGACCTCGCCAGGATATGTCATTCAATATGATAAAACAGCCAACTCTCAAATAAGGAAACAGTGTGATATTCTTGTGAGGTACTGGTCGGAAGATAAAGGACAGGTTGTTGTACATTTCTTGAAAGCAGCTATGTTTGGACATGCAACAGGGGAGGATGTTGCAAATAGTATTTTAGAAACATTGCAGGAAACAGGATATCAGTTGCCTCTGGATAAACTGTTAAATTTAGGCTCTGATTGTCCAAATGTGAACAAGACCATATGAATAAAGTAAATGAACATGTGCAGTCGAAGGGGTTTCCTGGGCTGTTGCCATTCATTCCTTGCAACATGCATGTTGTTCACAACTTCTTCAGAGAAGGCCTGAAAGTGTATGGACAGGAAGCAGAAGAACTGGCCATTGATATCTTCTACTTCTTCAAGCATTCCCCAGGCAAGAGAGAAGATTTCTTTGAGGTGGAAGCATCCCTTGGTTTTGACGAGGAATTGTTCATTCAGCACGTTGAATCAAGGTGGCTGTCACTGCTTCCTGCATTGGAACGTGTTGTAAAGAACTGGGAGCCTCTTGTGCAGTACTTCCTTACCACACTGCCCAAGACTGTTGCAGCTTCTAGAACTTTGAAGATGCTAGAAAGTAACATAAGGTACAACAGGATCTGTCGTATGCTCAAGTCTCCGACCACTCTGATTCAGATCAACTTCTTGCTGAGTCTGTCTACTCTGTATGATAGGTTTCTTAGGTTGTTCCAGAGAGAGGATCCATTAGTTCACATCCTTCACTCAGAAATGATGAATCTTCAAAGATCTTTCATGCTCAGATTCTTGAAGGGAACAATAGTTGATGAACTGAAGACTGGGAAAAAGTTGAAGGAATTTAATATTGAGTCATCTGAAAGTCGAGAAGTGACTTGGAAAAGCAAAGAAAGAACACTACTTTCTGATTCCTCTATTAATGGCCTTAGAATGGTAAAGGAAGTTGTCAAAGTTTGCCCAGGAGGTGTTGCAGATATGAACATTACAAAGGGATTGCTTGAAGCTGGAAGAAAGGCTCACACCTTGTACAAAAGGAGAATTGAAGGAGAGGAGATTGAGAGGCAACAGGCAAAGAAGGCTAGACTTGAGTCAGAAGCAGAACAAAAAAAGTTAGAAAAATCTAGGAAAAAATTAGAAGGTAGGAAATTGTCCTTGAAGGAAAAAGAAAAAGCCATGATTGAGCTGGACAAGCACCTAGGACAAGATTTACAATCTGCAGATTTTAACTGTTTGGTGAAGCCAATGAAAGACTGAAAAAGGCAATCAAGAAAAAAGACTTTGATGAAGCTGGAATTGCACAAGGTCTTATTGAAGTGGCAAGAGAGCAAATGAAGAAAAACAGAAAGAGCAAAGAGGAGCTTGCTGCAAAGCAGAAGAGACTTGTTGAAGACTTGTCTAAAGGGATAAGTGCTCCAGCTAAATCTGATAAGAAGAAATGAACATAAACCATGTATAGGTACACTTTACGATGCAACATCACACTGCAATTTAAGAATGAACACTGTATGTGCTTTTATTTTCCTCACCAGCTTGGAAGACATGTATAATATTGCTTATAATTAAAGATTTCAAAATTATATATTTGATAATCTATCAGTTGATTGGTTAAAGCTTTAAAGCTTACTATTGATTACAAGAGATCAGTAGGGTAATTTCTGTATGCTTCTACTTGACTTGTAGGAAAATTTAGTGATTGTTATGTTTCATGAGAAATGTTTTATTTTGAATATGACCACACTAAGTTAATGACTTAATACCAACAGGTTATGATTTTTTGAGACTATATAGTGATTGTATAAATGTTTCTTGTGGTTACTAGCTATGCACTTTTGTATTTGCAGATGTGTACCTTCTACAGCAGTTTTTTTTCTGCAATGTAAATTGTAAAATTAATAATATTTGAAAAAAATCAAGAAAAAATATGTTAAGGTGAGGAAATGTGATGGCTAGAAGGGGAGATGAAGAGGCCATAATTATTGTCCTGGACATTCATTGACTCTGACAAGTGTATAGCTAGTACCCAAATCCACACATTGTTATTAATGTGTTCTTTTCAGTTAAGTATTATTATACCATCAGTATATTCAATTGGTCACAGCCAACAGCTGCTGGGACACTGAAGCCCTGGAAAACATTTTTCATGTTAGTAAAATACTGTATGTTAGTTTCTGATTTGCCAAATGAGCAAAGTAAGTCCATTTATTACCTTTATATTCCCTATTTTTGTTACTAAGTTCCTAACTTTAGCCCTAAATTTTCCCTATTTTTTTTATATTTTAGCCTTAAAATTAGCCCTAATTTTTTGTCAAGAAGTGCTGGACAGCCTGTAATCAGAAACCTTGCAACTTATAAACTATATGTTATGATGTTTATGATCAATTATAAGTTAAACTGCAGAATACAAATTAATTTAATGTTGCCTGATCCCTTTTCTAGGTATGACCCCTGGTGCAGATGAGATGGTCGGATTGTTGGTGAAGGCGGGAATGTACGATCGGGCCATTATTCTGTGTAGAGCTTTTGAATTGCCACTCTACCCAATATTTGACAGCCTCGCTCTCAGGTCAGAGCATTTTCACTGTTGTCATAATGCATATTTAATGGAGGTTGGTGTATACATTATGGGAAGTTTGCCATGTGTTTGGGAAAAAATCCCCTATACTTATACATTATACTCTTATTCAGAATGTTAACATAAAACTGTATATATACTGAAGAAAAAATCAGATAACAAGTCTGAGGACAAAATTAAGTAAATGTTATTTGAAAAAAGAAGGTGTGGGCTTTATTTATGTATTTATTATAACCCCACCACAAAATGGATTCGCTTTGTCTGTCCGTCCGTCCATCTCCATTATCGTGTCCGCTCTATAAATCCTATACCAATTGAAGGATTTTCTTCAAACTTGGCTGAAATGTTCACCTCAACAAGGGGATGTGCAGAACCCATGTTGCCCACGTGTCAGCTCAAGGTCAAGGTCACAATTGAAGGTCAAATATCAAACAATCAAATATTAGACAATATGTCGTGTCCGCTCTGTAAGTCCTACACTAATTGAAAGATTTTCTTAAATCTTGGCTCAAATGTTCAACTCAACAAGGGGATGTGCAGAACCCATGTTACTCTTTTGCCGGCTTAAGGTCAAGGTCACACTTGAAGGTCAAAAATTGACTTAGAAAATATTCTTAAATTTTAACATGTATTTGAATATTTCTGAAACTAGAAAAAGTATTTGCTTGAAACTTAAGATATATATGAAGTGTCACAATTAGGATATGCAGGTCAAGTTTCATAACTCTGTATTGTATTTTGACAAAGTTATGCCCCTTTTAAGTCTTCAAATTTACATACAATCAAGTATTAGACAATATGTCGTGTCCGCTCTATAAATCCTATACTAATGGAAGAATTTTCTTCAAACTTTACTCAAATGTTCAACTAAACAAGGTTATGTGCAGAACCCATGTTACCTTTGTGCCGGCTTAAGGTCAAGGTCACACTTGAAGGTCAAAATTGACTTAGAAATGTTCTTAAATTTTAACATTTACTTGAATATTTCTGAAATTAGCACAGGTATTTGCTTGAAACTTAAAAGATATATGACGTATCACAAGTAAGATATGCAGGTCAAGTTTCATAACTCTGTATTGCATTTTGACAAAGTTATGCCCCTTTTTTAGTCTTTTAATTTACTTACAATCAATACTAGACAATATGTCGTGTCTGCCCTATAAATTCTATACTAATGTCAGGATTTTCTTCAAACTTAACTCAAATGTTCACCCCAACTGGGCAATGTGCAGAACCCATCTTACCCTTGTACTAGCTTTGTCAAGGACATTGCTGGGGGTATGAATCGCATTCAGCGATAGTTCTAGTTTTTTTTTTATATATAAAACTGTACTAGCATAGCTGCCTTGCTAATGCTCAATATAACTAGTTCTACAACTGAGGGTTATATGTCTACTTACATTTTCAAATTTTAACCTAAAACATAAAGTTGTACTTTATTTATGTTTAGCCTTTTCATATTGGGCACTGTGTGTCTGAGCAAGTGTCATTGTACCGTAAAACTCAAAGTACATGGTAATCTTATCAGCTTGTGCTATCACAGTGATGGTGACTTCTACTTTATGTTAACTTTATCACCAGAATACTGAAATATTGTTGGTGGAATATTACACCTTACATCCAAATTTTGCACTAACTCATTGCAGCTAAAATTGGCACTAACACCTTGCATCTGAAATTTGCAGTTAGACCTTGCATCCAAATTTTGCAGTACATGTAAGACCATACATCCAAATTTTGCAGTAACAACTTGCATCCAAAATGGGCAGTAATGCTTTACATTCAAAATTGGCAGTAAGACCTTACATCCAAATTTTGCAGTAACAACTTGCATCCAAAATGGGCAGTAATGCTTTGCATTCAAAATTGGCAGTAAGACCTTACATCCAAATTTTGCAGTAACACCTTACATCCAAATTTTGCAATAACACCTTACATCCAAAATTTGCAGTAACACCTTGCATTTAAAATTGGTAGTAACGCTTTACATTCAAAATGGGCAGTAAAATAATCAGATGACCGGGCAGATCTGACTCTTCAAAGTTAACCCCCAATGCCAGACCTGTTGATAATTAGCTTGTTATTTCACTTTTTTTATCTGAATTTTAAAGGTGTGTGAATCTGTCTGAAAAGAGCTCATACCATATGAAAGGTGACAATGAATACACATCCCAGGCATGGAACTGGCTTCAGGATAATAACATCACACTCAACAACATTACCAAAGACAGCAGGTGAGATTCTGTTAATGCAAGTCATGTTACATTTATTTAATTATATGTGATACAGTATCTTAACTATTGCTTACAACTACATGCAAGGTAACAATATAATTATAATGTTGTTTAAGACTTGGCTGCAAGTTTAGATCCTCACAAGACTGCTCCAGTAAAAAACAGGAGCAAAAATAGATACTGTAACAAAAAATTATTTGTAAAGTCTAATCTTGTTTTTTTTATTCTCTTTCTGAAACTCAATTTTGTTTTTTTTGCAATCAATTGTGTTTTCGGCTAAGACTTGTGTCTCCAGGAACAAGAGGCACATTAAAAATGGCGGCTTTTTTTTTTCTTCACGCAAACATTTGTAAGGGTAGTTTCATAACTGGTCGTCCCACTGTCAGGATAATGTGACTGGATGTGCCAGGTCTTCGCATCATGCTTTACACAGTGAAGGCAGCACTTTGTCTTCTTCAAGTGGACACCATCTCCAGATAACAGAAATACTGTTGGTGGGACGACAAACAATCTTTCTTGGCTGATACATTTATAAAAAAATAAATTAATTTTTCCTGCAAATCCCAGCTCCACAGACCAGGCATGGCATTTACTGCAGCAGTACCTGGACCGTTATGAAGACAACACCGGCCACTACCATCGATGTACTGCTACCAAGCTGCTCTCTCATGGCTTCAATCTCCCTACATGGTTCATCAATTCATACAAGGTTAGCAGTCTTTGTCTTAGTTTAAAGACATAGCAGGGCTGGAAAAATATGGTAGGCCGTTGTCCCGGACATGTCAAAATGCAGTTTCAGACTACTGGTCATTAAACATTAAATTAGTCCCGGACATGTTATTAATCGCCAGTCAGACAAGTGACAAATAAACAGCAGGTTCTAATTAGCGATGTAGACAATAAATTTTACGCCAGGAGCATTTATCAACATGTAAAGGCGATACATGTACAATGCTCACACCTGTCCAAAACAGCCAATCATGACACACGATATATATATACTTTTTATTACACTTTTCAGTGATATGTATATGTTTCTAGACAACAAAAAAAAAAGAAACAACTTTGTTAGTTGTAGATATGACAAATGTGTTGTGTCTGTTAAATAAAAACGATGCAAATTTTCAGGCAGTTATTTTCGTTTATGTTGCTAGTCTGGAACTAGTCATAGAAAAGACAAAATTTCCTGCCCTGCATAGCCCCAAAATTTGTTTGATTGATACTAGTAAGGCTTCGCTTAAAGCTTAGCATTTATTTCTTCAAAATTATTTGTATCTTTAGCTTGCAAAATTTATTAACATAACCACCTGGCCCTCGATACATACCACCATGCCTTCAATACATGTCACCTGGCCTTCAATACATACCACCATGGCCTTCAATACATACTACCATGCCTTCAATACATACCACCATGGCCTTCAATACATGTCACCTGGCCTTCAAAACATACCACCATGCCTTCAATACATACCACCATGGCCTTCAATACATACCACCATGCCTTCAATACATACCACCATGGCCTTCAATACACACTACCATGCCTTCAATACATACCACCATGCCTTCAATACATGTCACCTGGCCTTCAAAACATACCACCATGCCTTCAATACATACCACCATGCCTTCAATACATACCACCATGCCTTCAATACATACCACCATGGCCTTCAATACATACCACCATGGCCTTCAATACATACCACCATGTCTTCAATACATGTCACCTGGCCTTCAATACATGTCACCATGCCTTCAATACATACCACCATGGCCTTCAATACATACCACCATGCCTTCAATACATACCACCATGGCCTTCAATACATACCACCATGCCTTCAATACATGTCACCTGGCCTTCAAAACATACCACCATGCCTTCAATACATACCACCATGCCTTCAATACATACCACCATGGCCTTCAATACATACCACCATGCCTTCAATACATACCACCATGCCTTCAATACATGTCACCTGGCCTTCAATACATACCAGCTGGTCTTCAATACATACCACCATGGCCTTCAATACATACCACCATGCCTTCAATACATGTCACCTGGCCTTCAATACATACCAGCTGGTCTTCAATACATACCACCATGCCTTCAATACATACCACCATGCCTTCAATACATACCACCATGCCTTCAATACATACCACCATGCCTTCAATACATACCACCATGGCCTTCAATACATACCACCATGCTTTCAATACATACCACCTGGCCTTCAATACATACCACCTGGCCTTCAATACATACCACCATGCCTTCAATATATACCACCATGGCCTTCAATACATGTCACCTGGCCTTCAATACATACCACCTGGTCTTCAATACATACCACCATGCCTTCAATACATACCACCATGTCTTCAATACATACCACCATGCCTTCAATACATACCACCATGGCCTTCAATACATACCACCATGCCTTCAATACATACCACCATGGCCTTTAATACATACCACCATGGCCTTCAATACATACCACCATGGCCTTCAATACATGTCACCTGGTCTTCAATACATACCACCATGACCTTTAATACATACCACCATGGCCTTCAATACATGTCACCTGGCCTTCAATACATACCACCATGCCTTCAATACATACCACCATGCCTTCAATACATACCACCATGGCCTTCAATACATACCACCATGCCTTCAATACATACCACCATGGCCTTTTATACATACCACCATGGCCTTCAATACATGTCACCTGGCCTTCAATACATACCACCATGCCTTCAATACATACCACCATGGCCTTCAATACATGTCACCTGGCCTTCAATACATACCACCATGCCTTCAATACATACCACCATGGCCTTCAATACATACCACCATGCCTTCAATACATACCACCATGGCCTTCAATACATACCACCATGGCCTTCAATACATGTCACCTGGCCTTCAGTACATGTCACCATGCCTTCAATACATACCACCATGGCCTTTTATACATACCACCATGCCTTCAATACATACCACCATGGCCTTCAATACATGTCACCATGCCTTCAATACATACCACCATGGCCTTTTATACATACCACCATGGCCTTCAATACATGTCACCTGGCCTTCAATACATACCACCATGCCTTCAATACATACCACCATGCCTTCAATACATGTCACCTGGCCTTCAATACATGTCACCATGCCTTCAATACATACCACCATGCCTTCAGTACATACCACCAAGGCCTTTTATACATACCACCATGGCCTTCAATACATGTCACCTGGCCTTCAATACATGTCACCATGCCTTCAATACATACCACCATGGCCTTCAATACATACCACCATGCCTTCAATACATACCACATGGTCTTCAATACATACCACCATGCCTTCAATACATACCATGATGCCTTCAATACATATATAGGGCTATATCGGAGTCTGTTGGGCTGTCAGTCGTTATGTCTGTAGACAACATTTGTCTGTATAATTTTTCAGCAACAATTATCAGATTTTAATGAAACTGTTAAGTTCCTATGAAAGCATATTGTTGGCGTGTGATGATAGGCTTGATTTTGAGTTATGACCCCTTGTTATAATAAATTGCAGTGACTGTGTCAAAGCAGTTGTGATGGTTTTATTTGTCAAGTTAAGTGATAAGTCTTGTTAATCTGTGTGATAAGTTATGCAATGAGGTTTTTCATTCTTAGGGTCTCAATGCAGCAGAACTACTTCGTCTGTATATAGACTACGACTTACTTGAAGAAGCTGTGAGCCTGTGTATAGAATATATAGATGCTGTGATGGTAACATTCACTGGACAGGATAGCCATATGTATCAACTCAAGGTAAGTTTCAAGCTTAAAGGTTCCCATCATCAGATGGTTATTATTTTTTAACAAATCCCAAAGAATTTTGTCAGAGGGGGGGGGGTACAAAGAGACAAAAGCCATAGAAAGTGTAACAAGAATTGTGGCCATGCCACGAAACCAGGTTTTCAATGATTTAACAAATACAATCCCAAGCTAGGTCTTCATGCAACCTTGCTATATCCAAAGTTTCAGCATGATTGGTTTATCCAAACTGGAGTTATTGACTGTTCTATTTTTGGTAACAGTGACCTTGACTCAAGTGGTCCCTAATCTAATCCCAAGCTAAGTTTGCACATCAACTACCTACAAACAAAATTACTATAATTGTGGTTGTGAGGGACAAACCCTAAATATTTACATGCATCTCTCGGTGTACAGATACAGGTGAGGTCAGAGGATGTCAAATATTGCATGTAAGCATATGGCATATAGACAGATACAGCTGAGGTCAATACATGTCAAATCAGTGTTCGAAATTCGCGGTAGCCCGATAGCCCGAGGCTACCGAATTTCAGCAAGGGCTACCGATTTTCCACAGATACTAGCCCGACCGGGCTACCGTTATTTTTTCTGATGTTATTCATAAATTCATGCCAAAAACCGCATAAAACATCGGGTTTTGCATACGATTTCTCATCAATAGACGCTTATTGTTCAAGATTGCATCATGCATGAACGGTGCGTGCATAGTTCAATAAGCGTCCAGATTGAGTCTAGATTGAGGAACGCTTATTAAATAGTATGAACCTGATCGATTGTGTAGTCAGAGTCGAGGAAGAATCGTATTGTTTTAAATACCATTTTTTTTTTTAAAGTAATAGGTACTTGTCAGGACACACTCGTGTAATAGACGGAAACTTTCATCCATGCAAAATTACATGTTGAAGACGAATTTAAACTGAAACACTGATTTGAATTGAAAGAAAATCGGGTTTTCCATTAAAGACTTTCAATCGAGCATGCCCAACAACTAACAAACAAACAAAAATGGCGAATTTTTTAAAATATTTTGACGGTGCGAAACCGGGTTCAAAGCGTAAGGTAGACAGCCAAGGATCAAAGCAAGACAGCAAAAAGCTGTATGAGGCAAAGCGTGAACGGGAATTTCAGTCTTCGTGGCAGAAAAGTAGGCCATGGCTTTTTTACCAAAATGGTAAAATGGTCTGTAAATGGTGTACAGACATGAATCCCGACAGTGATTCATCCTTTGTAAAAGGGTGTGAACACATAAGACTTGATTCTGTCAAGCCGCGAATAAATTGTTTGAAAACATGACAAACATGTGTTTTTTTGGTTCTTTTAAATGTGCAAAGAATCATGCAATATATGATATTTCATGATGTCTTAGTTTGGGCTAGTGAAATTTGTGTCGGGCTAGTAAAATTTCTTATCTGGTAGCCCGAATGGGCTAGTAGATTCAAATCCGAATTTCGTACACTGTCAAATAATGCTTATAAGCATAAGGGACATAAACAGATACAGCTAAGGTCAACAGATGACAAATATGTATAAGCATATGGAATATAAATAAGCCATTTAGGATTATGTTAAAAATAAAATAAAAATATCATGAAGTTATGGTATGTTGAAATCTCAATTCTTTGCCTAATACTCTATCCAGTTTGGGTTGTTATTTTCTGTTGGCTACCATTTTGTGTTCATCCATGCTCTAGATGTGCTAGATGTTTTCTTTGATTGGTTTTCCATTTATTTAAACAAATGCTCAATAAATATTTTATTACTTTGTTGTCTTTAATCTTAGAATTTTTATTGGGTCAATTTTACTGATGATCTTCAGTAAATTTCAAGGGTCTTGGGGTTATTTTATGTTTAACTTTGGAGGGTTTTTTTACCTCACTTATTTAATGGTCACTAGCATTGGTAAGTCTTTTTAATCGAAACTGTGTAATTTGCTTTTTTTTTAAGATAGCATGAAGGTAGGCATTAACTGATAGATCAAAAATCACATTAGAATTAATGCAATGTTCTGATTTTTAAAACTTTGTTGTTTTAATTAATCTCGGCATGACTATTGGTACTAACTAAAACATACAAAATTATCACAAAATAATGCAGTCCTATGATTTTTGAAGATGTTATTTCATCACTTTTTTATTATCATTCATACCCTTCTATTTGTTTTCTCTGTAATACAGGGTTGTTTGAAGCACCTTCCTCAGACGGTATGGTTGCCCTACACAAGCATTGATCTGCTCCGGAAAGCTCTTTCGGGTGAACAACAACAACCTGTGAGTGCCTAAAATAAGGTCAAAAGAAAAGAAATTGGTCAAATTCAAGAGGTGCTTGCTTAAAAAATCTAGAGTACTTATATTTTATACTTTAAGATGTAGTCCACAAATTGTGGCCTATTACAGAAATGTATAAATGTAAAGCTTAGTGTTTATTACTGTGAAAACTGTAATAACAAAAACAGTTAATGAATTTCTTAGTTGACAAGAAAGTAGCTTGCATTTTTAGTGTCGACATTAGGGTTCAGATTACCACAAGCCGTCCAGATTGTAGACGTGCCTGAACAACTTGATGCATCTTGTTTGTTTTGGCTTCTTAATTGTTAATTGTCATCACCAGCATTTACAAAGCATGTTTTAGTACTTGTCTTAATTTAATTTTCTTGACTGGAGCATAACTCCTACCTTATTAAAGCTATTGACTTCAAACTTCACAGGTGGATAGATCTAATTAAGACGGAGTGCAATTCACAAGAACCATCACTATACACTTCATGGTTTTGGAGTTATTCCTCTTAGTTTAGTTTTTGTACTTGATGTTTGTCTGGACCATATGTCTACATTATAGACTTGAAACTCCATAGGTGGATAGATGTTATTGAAATGGAGTGCAATGCACAAGAACTGTCCCTCTGCTCTTTTTTATGTTTGAGTAATTTTCCTTTCTACATGCCATTACTCTCATGTAAATTCTTGTATATTTCATGTTATTCCCCTTTGTTGTTGTTTTTTCAGTCACCCAGATTGCAGTTCACAATCATGCCAGAGTGCACAGCAGTTTAGCAGATTAACACTACTCAATTGTACAATAGCACAACTAGTTTAAAAATCACTCTAAATGTGGGGACACCTGTGGCATAGTGGTAGTCGCCAACTTGTAACTCCTCTCAACGCGTGGGTTCGAGAAGAAGGACTTAATGTGGGAAGGTCTTCCAGCTGACTTGGGGTGTGCTGGTGGTTCTACCCAGTCATTTGTTTGGGGTCTTCCTCCACCAAAATAGCTGGATGTTGCTATAATGCTATGATGTATTTCAAAAACAAAAATCAATACTCTAAATGTTCAAAATCTAAAAAATTATGTCAAGGCAGACTTAGCTTATAGTATAATGTTATCTCAAAGTAAGTGGCTAAATTATTTTTTAGTTTAAAATCATCTGAGGAGCCTGGCCCAGCTAGAACATGCATTTTTATAATGGCAATTTTGATATTATGCATCACTCTTCACATACATGTAAGACATTAAGTAGCAGTATTTCATAGAATCTGTTAAGGTAGCAATAATTAAGTTGTTTGATGGGGGGGAAACTGGTGCAATTAAATGGACAACCACCTTTAACGAAGAAAAACCCAAGAATAAATAATCAAATTTAGAACAGTTCTTTGGAGGAGAATCACCTCCTGCTATTGACAACCTAATAATTAAATAATAAAGTCACATAAAAATGTTATTATACCTCACCTGAAGTCTTTTTATAAAATTGCAATAAACATACCTTTCAGAATGTAATGCAGATCCTTGAAAAGTTAATGTCAACCTTGGCCAACATTGTTGTCAGGTGAACATTCCCTTCTGTCACCCTTAGTGGGATGTGATAAATATTGTCTATAGATACCTAACACCTCTGTTAACATTACTTGTCTCATGTGAACATTCCCTTCTATCACCCTCTGTGGGATGTGATATTTATATATTGGTAGCTCCATTTGTGTTCCATAGTTTTTCCAGGACTGGTCCACCTTGTGCCCAGTTACTGTGATTTGGTGTATCATGATATTTGCACTCTATAACAGTGAAAGCAGCATTAAATCTGATAAGTCCCAATTAATTGAAATATTGCTGTTGGGAGATGAAAGGTGGTGGCTGAAACTTTGGACCAAATTATTTCTCATGACATCAAATAAATCATTGAAACCTGAAAATATCCCACTATATGCTATTTATTGGTGCCCTACATTCATGTGAAAATGAGAGCATAACACCCTGCTCATCATTACAAACATGTATCTCCTATCCGAACCAGGCTGCACAGTTCTATCACTAAGCAAAGAATTTAAACATTTATTTGTGTTTTTCTGTTACAGATGTATCAGGCTTTGGAGGACAAACTGACTATGTATATGGGAAAACTGCGGAACATTACACATGACATCACACATCAAAACATGGAAGAAAACATGTACATCACCTAGAAATAAACAGACTTAGTGATTGTTAGCACATTTCCATGCTAGAAAAACTGAAAAAGAACTACTGAATTTACCACAGCCAACTGAAATTATTTTTTATAATATTATAAACCAGGGCAAAGGTTAATGAAAAATGTGCGTTAACTAGTCAGAAGTAATGCATATGTAAAATGACTCAATCTTGTCTGTGGGGAAAAAAACTGATTTATCTAAGCAATGCTTTGGTTTTTCTCCACTTCTCAAAGAAAATAAGTAAAGCTAATGTCATGACCCTCTTGCTATAGCTGGTGTTGGCTACCTGTCATGTTAAGGTCCATGCACTCAAAAATTTAGTTCATACTAAAGGGCTGGTGACTCTAAAATTAATTATGGCAGAGTTATGGTCCTTTTTCTACTATGAATGTTATGATAGTATCCATTACTGGGAAATTGAAGCTTTCAGTTCTGTCCACAGCCTTTGGTTGTTTTTATTTTCTCATGCATCATTGTCTATTTGAACAAATATATTGCACAATATGTCAACCTGTGACCAGTTTTGCCTATGAAAATAAATGAGGTGAAAGTACATTGTCTGTAAGGTGTCTGAAATTTTGAAAATCACCGTACCTAATTATGAACTTAGCTCTGGGAACAAAAATAATGTATGCAAAAAATAATATTGCATGATTGCTGATTAGGAAATCACTGTTTCCATGCAACATGTCTTATAGTGCTTTATTGTGTCACACAAATGCTTGGTCGGCTAACCACTGAAGTTTGTTGAAGAAAAAGTAATACAACATGTCCTTAAGACAAAATGTTCAATTCTTTGACACATGATTTTCTGAGAAATCTTCAAAACTGCATTAAAAGATCAGTCTAAATATAGAAAAACATTTTTTTGCAGTATACAAGTGCCCTTGAATATCAAAATTATGTCAGATGAAGCAGAGCATGCGTGCAACAATAACTGTAAACAGTGAAGCTGTTTGCAGTAGTTAAATATTTTCAATTGTATAAAAATGTAGCATTTTTGAAAGATCATGTCTTGTATATCATTATTTCCTTACTCATATAAATACCTTCAAGTACAAGCAACATTAGTCTCAAAGTGGTTGTTCAAATAAATTTGTATGAAAATAATGTTTTTTTGTGTTTTGTTTTATGTTCTTATGCCAGTAAAGTCATCGTCGGTTATCCCCCGTTACATTACTCCGCTATGCGGCGTTATGTACCCGTGGGACAATTGGCTAGGAAAATCTCGTAGTCATGAATAATTAATGAGGCAGTTTCATTGGTGCCATAAGAAAATCACCATGGATAACTATCTAATGAAATTTTGTTTATATCTAAGGTTTGGTTTACTATTCAAAATGGCGACCTCCATGAGTAACATGTGCGTTGGTTTCTATTTTTAGTAAGAAAATCCCAGTATGATGTCATTGAGTTTGAAGAGTATTTTATTGTAACATGCGATTTCATTGGAAGAAGATTGGTCTCCCTTGCCTCATGCATATTTATGAAAACGAGATTTTGCTAGTCAAATTTCCCACGGTATGTATGGAGTGTAACGGAAGAAAGTACTGTGGTTGCCAACGATGCACTTAAGTGTGATATGTAGCATAAAGCAGTTGTACTATCCATTTTTGTGTTGTTGGGTTTTTATTTCAATCTATTAACAAGGTTTTAATAATTTATGGATACATAACAATTTTCTTCTAGTTTATGTAAACAAAATTTCCAATATGGCATTGGGATTTTCCTTTTCACATTATATTTCTTCAAATATATATACTGATATATCTCCCCAACGTGTACATTCTCTGACTGCTGATCCCTTTAAAGGCATGGGTTCGAGTCTTGTTCAGTAGAAAAGAACTTAATATGAGAAAGTCTTTCAGTTGACCTGTGATGCATTGGTGGTTCTACTTTAAAAATAGCTTGATTTCACTGTAATGACCTTTCAATATCAAACTGAATATATACTTTTTTAGTTACTTGATCACATGTGATTATGATTAAAAAAATAAATCTTTTTTTTTTTCAATTTACTATTTGCCAACAGACATGTTTTAATTCAAAATGTAAACTAAAAAGTTTAGTATTTATAATTTTTACCAAGGTACTGACAATGTAAGTAACACATTCTTGACATTAAAGTTCAAATCCAGATCACAATGCTTCAACTTGGAGCTGGTTGATTTGGGTTGATACCCACTTGGGCTAACATATTCACCATCAGTATGCTTAGAATTGTTTAAATAGTAAAAGGGAACCAAATCAAGAAATTACTAAATGATTAATTATTTTTTATTTATTTTTTATTCAAGTTTTATGTTTCATATAAAACAAATGTTTATTCACTTATCAAACAATGTTAATAAAATTGAACATAACATGGATTTTGTCATATAAAATGAAAGAAAAAGCTATCAATTAAAAAAAGAAAAAAATATACATGTGTAAGTATTTATATAATAATTTGAATAAAATAATGTACACTATTTTATTTACAGAACTCTCAGTGGTTATTTAAAAGTGTTTGAACTATATTTTGTTTACAGGTATTTGATTTTCAAAAGATTTTAAATATATATTTAAAAATAACTTACTTATATGAGGTGGATGATTGAACACAAAGACTTCAATTTATGACACGAGTTACTACATGAACAATAGAATGCTTGTATATTGTGAAAATATTTGGTTTCATGCAATGAATCATGGCTACAGCAAATACAAAAAGTAAGGAATTAAATATCAACATTGTATTTTATTGAAGAAAACATTTATTAGAACTTGCATTGAAAACTTTCACTTTTATTAAATATCTGAATTTGAGAAGTATTTTTTATAGAGAAATTGATTTATAGTTAGAATACCTGTAGAGGTAAAACCTGATTTTGCTCTGTTGGCTTAAGTCAACAATTTATGTAAAGATGTAAGGAAAATGTATTGCATGCAGAATAAACAGAAAACCAGATGGCTTAAATAAATGCAGACATTCAAAAAAGATCTTTGCCCATTTGGCTGTAGCAGTCAGTGTTTTTTCTATTGTTTTAACTTACGAGATAACTATGATTTGATACATAATGATTAATTAACTAAAAATGACACAAGATATGAAGAAAATCTTTACTAAAAATGACACAAGATATGAAGAAAACCTTTATTTAATTTTAATGAAACTGTTCAAACATGAGCAGAAAGAAGCATATGATTTTGATTGCCTAAAAGTTGTATTCTATTAAATTAAGGTTACCACTTATCTTCATGATTGTTTCCCTATCTTTTTCTTATACACACATAGATCACTAGCATTTTCCTCCACAAAGTGCACTGTTTTCAATTTTAAAGAAATAAAAGCTAAAACTCCAACCACTACAACTAACAGTCAACTTTTTGAAGGGGTGCAAATTGACTACATGAAATGGACATCCATTACCATATTGAACAAAAGGGCATAAGAAATTTTCTTAAAACTAAATTTCATGCATTAACTCAAAAGAAAACTTTAATTAGCAAAACATTTGTTTATATTTTATTGTAGTTCTAATTATTAATATAAGTCTTTCACACTTCATAACACGAATAAAATATATTTTTAACCTGATCTATTCTCGTTTAACTTTAATGTATTTGGTGCCATATGACCTATCATGTGTTGGTGTGATGTTAAAAACCAAAAAAATAAAAATACATGTACAAACAAAAAAGTCTATCATTATAAAATTGTGCATCATGCAAGCACAAATTACTTTCATACATTTGTTGTTTTTTTAAAGTGAAATAGGTTTTAATCTCAAACATCTTAATACTTTTAAGTTATAACTTCATATTTCTCGACTGTTATTGCTTTACTGAGCTATACATAAAAAGCAGAATTTGAAAAGAAATGTGAATAAAACAGTTACACTTCCTTATTTACACTGAAAGTACACCTGAACATACAACATTTTAGAAGATGCCATCAAAAATATCATCATCATCATAGTTTTGCTCAGAGTGTTCACAAGAAAAAAAACTGCGATGACAAATAGAGGAACTGAGCAAATTGATTAAAAATTAGTGTTACCTGATAGTAAGCTGCCACTTGCCCAATAGTTCTAAATATTTTGACTACTGACACATTTAAAGACTGCACCACCACTGTCTTCTCAGCATTTTTTTTTTACTTTAAATGCATATAATTTGCATACAAATAGCTTACAGTATTCTCAAAGCTGCGTAAGTTTGGCTTCGTCAGTAAGGACTGTACTTCATGAGAAAATCCTGAAAGCAACATGGATATAAGTTGAGTAACTGCTGTCCATCTCTGACACATAATTATACAATGATTAAAACAGTATGAATTCAATTAAACAATAGTTCCCAATGGGAAAGTGTAGGGGTGGGTCTTTCTTCATATTTTCAAAACAAGAAATTGCTAGAGTTTGCTTATGCTCCTCAAAGTGATGTTGGAAATAGGAATATAATACGATCAAAAACCAAGTAGTGCTTGGAATCGAATAAAAAAAATAAACTAAGAACAAAAGTTACAAAATGATTTTAAAGTTATGGTTCTTGTGCACTGCACTTCTACTCGCTTTTATTTGAATCTATAATTAGGTTTTCATGTTACTTTCCAGGCAATACAAATAAATTAAAGGAGATAATTAAAAGTAATGAGCAAAGTGTTTATTAATGTATTTCACTTCCACACCTCTTTCACTTCCACACCTCTTAATCTACTCAACCTCAAAGCTTGAAGTCAATAATTAAACAGTTTTGGAGCTAGATGGTTGGACAAAGCAGCTAACATGCTTCCTTTTTCAGGGAGCATGAAAGATTTGTTGAGCATTACAACACTAAATTTTAAAGCAGAATAAATTATTAGGGATAAGGGGCTTGACTAAGATGCTCTGGAGTACAAGTGCATTACAAGTCAGCTGGTAGATCACAGATAAGTCTGGGGTCTTTTTACACCAATTATTAGCTGTATGTCACCAATATGACCATTATTATGTTATAATTGTGTCAATGTAATAAAAAAAACTTACAAGCGGCTTGACACCATCCTACCTTATCAAACTGGTTGCCTGTGTGTGACTTGAGGAAGTGGACATATCTGGCTGCAAACTCAAACACTGTTGCTTTATCTGTCTTGTCTGACATCCCAGGGACCAACTGTCGCAGGAGGTTACAAGCTTCCTTGATCCTGGCTCTGAAATTCAAATCAAACCTGCAAAGCTATTGCAATACAGCCACTTAGATCTCTATTTTATATCCAAAAATACTTGAGAACTGGAACAGTCCAGTGGTAGGACACATGACTCCAGATCACAGAGTCTGTGGTTCAAAACTTAATGAGGCTGCTGCTATTTTCCTTGAGCAAAAACTACTACAAATCTGGTACCTACGAAGGTTACTTGAGTTATACAAATGACTTTCTTTTGCCATATGTCTCAGCTGCTCATGCAAGATTTACCAATATACCCATGAACCAGAGGATAAAACTGAAGTTGGCTGAAAATGCAATTAGTGTCAAAGATCCTAACTCAGAATTTTACCATTCCATCCATTTTTACAGGTTTTTTTTTTTTCGAAGAGGAAAAAAAAATACAATTATCTCGAACTTGCTGATTTTATCAAAGTTAGCACCTATTATTCCTTGATTCATTCTCATTTTGTTATCAAAATAAGGCCTGTAAAGCCATTACAAGACAACCACTCTTATGTTAACAAAACACACACAAAAAAACACTTTGCAATTTTAATTAGAAAGATGGATAGTGTGCTGCATAACGTTACTTTGTCAACTGTACACATGAAAAAAACAAAAGGTACCTTCTCCTTCTCTCTTTCTGGTTATGTATTTCTCTCAGTTTCCCACACTCGTCCACATCAAACTGCGGCAGTGGGATCATAGAATGGCCATTACGTGAGGTGTGAGACACTGGAGTGTTTGTGAGGTCCACAGGGCTGATGGCTTCCTCACCACTGCTGTTCAATGCAACATTTTGGAAAGCGGACCTTGGCTGCAGCATAATCATGAAAATAAATGTTGAGGATTGTGCTCCAAGGGGCAGAAGACTTGGACGCCATTATCTATTTTTGACAGACGTTCCTATTGTGCTCAATCATAGGTATGAAAATAATGATCATTTAGAATACTGACTAAGTTTTGACTTAGACTGAAATATGTGTTTAAGCCCAAACTCGCACAAACAAGGTATGATACTGTTACATGTATTTTATATTGGCAAACTCTCAGATATTACCTTTCAGGTGTTTTTTTTTCGTTTCATTTTACAAAAGACTATTCATGTCAATTTGTGGATTTTAGAGAAATGTTAAAAAGTTAAGACCAACTTATAGCTAGGATCTATAAATAAAGTGACCTGCCTACAACTACTGTACATGTGTAAGCAACTATTTGTAGAAAAAGTTTTGAGACTGAGTGTTATGGCCAATGGGGGACATTAGGCAGTTATCTCCCTTGAACTAAAATTAAGGGCCCGCTAGGTGGCGCTATCAGTGAGTAGGTCCATCCGCCATTTTGATTGTTTATTGTGTACACAGCGAAATTATCAAGTAATTGTCGACTGCAAACAAAGAACGTGAAAATGTCAGGGTTCAGATCGTTATCGCTAGGTCAGCTTAGAACGGAGTTGAGGAAACGAGGTGCGAAGCTTTCGGGCAGAAAAAAGGAGCTTGTAGAAAGGTAAATATCGCTTGAATTGTGAATAAGTGAACGAACTTTGACCTCGGTGTAAATCGTCGTACATATCTAAGCTTAAATGTCAAAATTGTATAAACAGAAGCGTGCTAATCGCTGTTCTTTATAAAAAGCAATAGACATTTGTCGCTTTCACAAACCAAGTTGAAGTGCAGAAGATTATTTTTTTCTTAATGTAGATGAGAGGTCATTTGATCCTATAGTAAACAAACAAACAAACAAACAAACAAACAAACACACACACACACACACACACACACACACACACACACACACACACACACACACACACACACACACACACACACACACACACACACACACACACACACACACACACACACACACACACACACACACACACACACACACACACACACACACACACACACACACACACACACACACACACACACACACACACACACCACACACACACACACACACACACACACACACACACACCACACACACACACACACACACACACACACACACACACACACACACACACACACACACACACACACACACACACACACACACACACACACACACACACACACACACACACACACACACACACACACACACACACACACACACACACACACACACACACACACACACACACACACACACACACACACACACACACACACACACACACACACACACACACACACACACACACACACACACACACACACACACACACACACACACACACACACACACACACACACACACACACACACACACACACACACACACACACACACACACACACACACACACACACACACACACACACACACACACACACACACACACACACACACACACACACACACACACACACACACACACACACACACACACACACACACACACACACACACACACACACACACACACACACACACACACACACACACACACACACACACACACATGATACTTATATGTATGTTATGTAAATATGAGCATTGATCATCATATGTTATTTTTCGATCAAAATTAATACTGTCTGGATGACAACACGTCCCAAGACTGATTGTTCCGATGTTCAATATGCACACAGATTTTTACCAGAAGAATTAAATATAATGTTGCATTTGTGACTTCTTGTTTCAGGTTGGAAGCATATGAGCGAAACAACAACTTTGATCGACATGAGGATCTTCTGCCAGAATATAGGATGATGCTGCCAAATGGAGAAAAGTATAAGGATGTCAACTCAGACACCAAAATAGCACCTTTAGATTCAGAGAAAGCGGCAGAATACATGGATCGTTATGTTTCATTTGATGACAAAGTTTGTGATCTGTACAGTGAAAGGTTTTTGTTGTATCTTCGTGTGGCTTATTGTGATGGGATTGACTTTCTGCGCAGTGCTTGCAGAGCAGAAATGAAAAAGCAAATTACATACACTGTAGACATCTCTGTAAAGAAAAATGGGTTTGTTTTAGAAGCCCAGTGTGAATGTGCAGCAGGAGAGGGCCCCTATGGACACTGTAAACACATTCGAACAGTGTTGCTAGCTTGTTGCAAGTTTGTTCAAAACTCAGAAGTGAATGTTGAGACATCAAGTACAGAAAAACTACAGTCATTTCACAAGGCAAAGAAACACACTGGCTCTCCCATGAAAGCAAGAGACCTTCCTTTAGATGGTGCGGACATTGTGTGCGATGTACGTGGCTTTGAGACCAGGGAACCATTGTATATCTCCCTTCCAGGCTACAGTACCTATTTCTACAATAGATGTTTCTGCGAGGCATTAAACTGCTGGCAATAACAGATGAAGACTGCACCAACATAGAAGAGTATACGCGTGGCCAAACATCAAACCAGCGCTGGATGGATGAAAGGGGAAAGCGACTACAAAGTTCCAACTTCTATAGGGTGTGTGTTGCAAATGAAAAGAAAGACATGGATAAACTGGCTAAGTCTTTACTTAATCCTAAAATTGTGGACAATGAAGCAATGAGGCATGGAAGAAAATATGAAAAAGAGGCCATTCATGCGTACGAAACCAGGACTGGAAAAAAGGTTTTGAATTGTGGAATTTTCGTATCAAAATCTAAGCCTTTCCTTGGTGCTTCCCCAGATGGTGTGGTGAATAGTGAGCTGCTGTGTGAAGTGAAATGCCCATTTCAAGCAAGAAACCAGCAGATCAGTGCAAACACAGTGCCTTACCTGAAAGAAAATGGAGGTAGTATTGAGCTAAAAAAAGCACACCCATATTATTACCAAATTCAAGGCCAGTTGTTCTGTGCTGAGAGGTCAGCTTGCGACTTAATTGTTTACACAATTACTGACATGATGGTTTTTCACATTGAAAGAGACAACCAATTTATTTCATCTATGGTGGAGAAACTTGAATGTTTTTTTCATGGTCATTTTAGATCTGCTCTACTGGATCATTTTTTTTACAAAGATTTCTAACTTTGACATGAGACAGCAAACATACAACTAAAATGGTCACAATCAAGTGCAACAATATGGTGAATGACACAGTATAAATATTGATTTCCATTTAATTTTAAGATGTGTACTTACAAAAATATTGAATTTTCTGGACAAGCTTGTTATTGGTAACTGTTATTTTTATACCTACAAAAGGTTCTTGTTACATCATTATGGCAAAAAGTAGGAGAACCTACCAGTAACTGTAATATTTTTACCCTACTCAGTATTTGGTAAACAATGACTTATGTTTAGTTGTATGTTTAGGATTAGTTCATGTTGTATGCATATTAGCTATCAGTATTTATTCATTTATGTATTGTTATTTATTGATTTACTTTGCCTTTAAAGGTGATATTCAGCAGTTTGAACCTAACAATTTTTCTCAAGTAACCAAATAAGTCATTGTTACCTGAAAATGTACTGCAAAATGCTGTTCATTGATACCCTATATTTGTGTGAACATTCAAGCATAAATCCATACTCATCATTGCAAAAAGGTATTTTTTATCTGAGCCATGCTGCAGAGATAGCTATTTTTAACTAAGAAAACCACATGACCTCTTACTTTTAAATTAATTTTATATTGTCATCCGGCCAGTCCACTCTGATGTCCATGTCTGTTTTAAGCAAAAATCACAATCATGCTTTTTATAGATTTTGAATGAGCTTACATTTTTGGTGATGTATTTCTTGATTTGTATATTGTTAACAATATAAGTAGTGTTCAAAATCGTATTTCCTTAGACTAATGTGTGAGATCATGCCAAAATTTCACCAAAGCAGGGGTAAGGTATTGTTTAATGTATATAATATATATAATGTATATAATATAGGCAAACTGTCTAAATATATGTTGTTAAAAGTGTACAATTGTACAATATCTTGACATTTTTATTCTTCTTTTTCTTCAGTGGACATGTACAGATAAGCAGTTGAACTGTACAGTCAAAATTAGAATGTATTTTTTTTTATCTACAGCTTTTTTGTTCACTTTTCCGGATCATGATACTGTTTACTACTGAAGTGCACATAGTATGTTGATTGAAAATTTAAAAGTTTAATAGTATATTTGGTGATTTTATGGTTGATGCCATATTGAATCTGGCTGTTATTTCTTTCCTGTTCCTGTTTATTTATGGTGAAGGGTTTCTGTTCTGTAAATAGTGGTTACTAATATCCCTTAACTTAGAAAAAACAACAAGGCTTTAATTGGTAAGGTTACAAAGTACAAACTCCAGATTTATGGACCGGCCGCAATGCGGATCGGGAGGTCGCGGGTTCGAAGCCCGACCGGGTCATACCAAAGACTTTAAAGTTGGTAGTAGTGGCTTCCCTCCTAACGCTCGGGTCTAAGGGGACAGCATTACGCCTGACTCGTCGGTGTCAGTATAATGGGTTCAGCCCCTGGGCACCTCATAAGTGCCCCTGTGCTATAATGATAGAAATATCAGTATCGGTAAAAATGCCGGCTAATCCCATCCCAGATTTATGTCTGTGTAGAACCACCGGCACACAACAGGTTAGCTGGAAATCCTCACAGGAAGGTTTTCTCCCCAAGCGGGACTAAAACCCACACAGTAAGGGGCGGAGGAGTTTTGCAAACTGCTAGGCCAAAAGCCTCCCCACTTAACCTTATTTCTAAATGAAAGTTTGTTGTTATTCCAGTTTATAATTGTATGGATTCCTTTATAATAAAATGCTTAAACTATTTCTTTATGCCATTTAAAACCAAGCATTACTCATTTTGATAAATACTAGGCTTTTCAATAAAAGGTATTCTGAAAGCAGACCAACATATGTTTGAAAACATAACTTCTTTTGGCTTTTTACTTTGTTATAATTTTTAGCCTCATACATCTGTGTAACTTTTTTTTTTACAATTTTTAGCCTCAAACAATTTAGTAACTTTTGTTATTATTTTAGCCTCAGTTACTTTTGTTTTAAATTTAAGCCTCATACATCTTAAGATTTTTTGCTATGATTTTACCATCATACATCTCAATAACAAATGGATTGTTGTTTTTGCTTTCACATTCTGTTGTTTTTGCTATCACATTCTGTTGTTTTTCACTTGATGCTGAATTTTGTTTCCAGAATAAAAAAAACAAACACAATAAATGCCTCTGTTTGATTATTTTTCCATTACTTATTTAGCAAAGTTCAGGGAAACATTTTCTTTATTTGACACCCTGTCTCTACCCTTAAATTTAATAAATTGCCTGACACATGATGTATGTGTGATCATTGTTCCTAACATGAGAGTTAACCTATTTTATGCATGAGAATGGTTGAACAAAATGTTTAAAATACACTCTAACAACTTTTTATCCTAATACTATGATGTTATCTCATTTCTTTTACTCAATGAATGTTCATTCAAAAATTAATATGATTTAATAAGGACTTTAATTTTACTAGAGTTATTTTACTAAAGATGGTTATGTTTTGTCTAAGGAATTTTAATAGGAATTTTAAACATTTCAGGGAAGTTCATGTAAACCAAACAAGTAAGGATTAGCATTTCCAACAAGAGAAAACATACTGATATACCTTTAATGAACAAAAGAATAACATAATTAGCAAAGTTCGCATGTCAGAAAGTAACAGCATATACAATCATCAAATTTTCAAGTAAAAAGTAACAATACAACATTAAAGCGACTTGGTCACAACTGATCTAATATTTTAATTTGTTTAAATTTTGCTCAAAACCCACTTGCATCATTAGTTGTGTATTTATTACAATTATTCATCAGATAATATGTGCATTTGCTGGTCTTATGATAAGAAGAAGCATGATTGTCACTTCAATTTTTTAACTTTAGCCATTTTAAGCTCAGCAACCAAGCATAGCCACAAACTATGCATGTGGTCCTACAAGTCATATGTATACGTTGGTATACTGATCGCTAGTGACAAAATAACTTAAGCTGACATTAAGCACAAATCATCTGGTTCTATGTCCTTTACCTACCTACAATAACGTCTGACCAAGTTGCTTTTAATGATATTGTGATGTGTCTAAGAGAGCTACTGGGCAGTCAGGCCCCACCCTCATTAGAGGATTAATTGTTGGCCTTATTTTAAAATAAAATGGATATGATGATGATGTGATGGCATAGGCTTTAGAATCCATTCCATATTCATTGCATAAAACAAGATACATATTGATCTATCAATTCTTAACATGAGATACATGATATTAGAAACAACTACATAATTTAAAAAAGGAGTTTACAAAGGAGCAAAATACATACAGTGGATAATTAATAAGACAAACAATAACATATTGCTTGAACACAAACTCAATCAGGTCTTTCATAAGTATCAAACTTAACTAAGCTATTGTGTACAATTAAAATAAGGCACAATAAACTGTAATCATTACCATCATCATTAAGACAATCAGCAACCACATCAGTTGTCAATTTTAACTGCATATTCAATATTATTGACCATCATAAAAATCCACATCTCTTATATGATAGATTTTATATTTCATCTAAATTTAACCAAACACTTGATGGAATCAACCTCATTACAATCTTCATAATCATTACTCATAATCAATATTCATGTACATTTTTTACACTAACATTTGCTGGAGTAAGCAGAATGGCATAATTCATTATAAATATTTTGCTTTAGATAAAATAACAAAATTATTAATTAAATGTTCTAAAAACTGTCTTCTTAATGTTTGTGACATTGAAATTCACTTAAAACTAAAGTTTCTTTCACATACTGCTCCACTGCTATTAAGCATAATTTGGAACAATATTTGTTCGAAAATTGCACAGCATAAAGCACACAAAGATAATTTCTGACGACAACTTGGCTTCTGTAGCTGTCATAGACTCAACAAGGATTTTAAAGGTTTTAGCCAGTCCAATAATTCTTTCAATGTGTACACGTTTGCTTGAAATCTTTCTGTCCCTTACCACAGTTTCTCCACTCATACGATTTTTTTTTCTTAAAGAATGTTGGTATGTTTATTTTGATGTCTTTAGGTGCAAATATATCCTGCACATTAAACCCCTTGTCTGCCATAATGCTGTCATTAACATCACACAATGATGGCAAGCCACTTCTTTCAACAATCTGCTTGTCACTGGTAGAACCACCATAGGCATTGGACATGTACGACACAAGCCCACCTGGCGTGGCACCAACCAGTACTTTAACAGTATTTCTGTTTTTATATGTTGAAAATGTTGCCTGTTGTGCACTGGGGTTTTTCGGTTTTTTCATTGGGCACTCAGTTCCATCAATAATAATCCGTGTGTTTGGATAGTTCCTTTTAAAACCTGATGGGGAAAAATAGCGCACTAGTTTCTGGCTTGGCCATAAGTTCAGTTCTTTCCATTGACTATTCATGAACAAAATCCAGGTGAGGAATACATTAGACACTGTAGCCTCTGAAACTTCAAACATCCTTGACAACTCAAAGTTAGTGGTGTGCCGTCTAAGTTTAATCAAAACCAGAAAGAACTGGTCAAGAATACTTAGTTTGGTCACTTTATGATGAATGTACCTGAGATGGTATGCTGCAGGGCCAAGAGTGTCCAAAACAAAGACAACATTTCGGAAGGTTTCCAAACCGGTGTAAAAATGTACAGCTGCATCATCATTTCTGAACTTACGAATTCAAAAACCTGCAGCATTTGGTTCTTCCTCATCAACATTTATATTGGTTTCTTCATCCTTTACCTGACTATCTACTGCAGCATCTGCAACCTCAGTAACTTCTGATGTGTTTGTTTCATCAATAACTTCCTCAATGGCTCCAACTCCAAGTTCATCAAACACTAAATCAAGTTTGTAGGCCACAAATTCATTTCCATCCTCAAGCCCTGCATCTTCTTGATAGTGCTGCTCCTTCAAATTTTTTGGGACGTCTTGGAGAAGATCACGTTTCCGGGTCTCCCTAGCATTAAGCCGGTTTTTACGCACTTGTGCTTTTGCTTGTGATTCTGGACATGTCCAATAGAAAATGCTCGGGACTGCTGTTTTCTTCAATGAACGTTTCTTCCTTGCATGACCTAAAATAGAATTGAAATCAGAATAAGTAAAAAAAAAGATGTCAATGAATATAAAAAATATCAAATAACTTCAGAGTCAGTTGTATCATTAGCTCAGATTCATTCTCTTATGATTTTATTTTTAAAATGCATGGGCATGACACAATTTTGGTCATTATGGTCCAGCAGCCGTAAATTGTGGTTGAGAAAGGCTCCAGATAAATCATGAAATGTGTGGCAGGGTGCCTGAAAGTGAACCACTGACTCGCTGTGGACCTTCAAGTGAAGGCTTTACAAATCATTTCCTTTGTCGGAAATAGGATTCGAACCCACACCAGAGAAGACAAATATAATGTGCACCTAGTTGACATCATGATTTTAAAATATTTGTGTGTGTTTGCTCCCTCTAAGACAAAATGATGGAATAAAATATAAATTAGTAAATCATTATTAGTTAATAAGACTCATTTTCTCATTATCTTGGTCTCAGCTGGGGCAAAAACAAAAGACAAACACTTTTCTATTACAAATGTAAACTCCATTTAACATGTAGTTATTCTGTCCAAAAAGCCTGATGTTAATTAATATTACATAAAGCTTGCATGATGGCTTCAATTATTAATATAAATAGCTAAAGCCAGTCTGCAAAAACATCAGCCTGGCGCAAATTCTAAGGAGTTTTAAACCATTACCCCACCCACTACTCTTTACACTATTAGTGTTACGACATTTTCACGTGATCTGTGCCGATCGTCATTAACGATATATATATTTTGCGCAGTGGTGTATTTGTACATATGCAGGTACGAGTAATACATAAACAAAAATAGAAATCATCCGGTTGTTCTTACCATCAAATGTAAACGACTCCTGGTGATAATCGTCCTTGGAAAAGTGATGCTCACAAATGTAAGAATACCGGCTTGCTGACCAAGTTTTGAATTTGTCTTCTCCGCGTTTAATAGCGTGTTCCCATGCTTTTCTTCTTGACTTATCTCTGGGAAACATGTGTCTTCCTTTCTGCGAACATCCAGGTACAACGCAAGTCGTTTCCGGCATCATCAGTTAATTTTATCACAAATCTGGCGTGTCAATAACAATGGCGACCGTATAGAATGATAAAGTCCGAGGCTGTTCGAGTGAGGGACCTACTTACTGATAGCGCCCTCTATAGTTAACTTTGGGGAGATAACTCGCTGAGGTTCGTCATTTGTAACCACATTTTTACCTGAGCATGATCACTTTATGTTTAGAAGATGAAGTCAATATACCGTTCTAGATGTTGAAGTTGACAATGGAGTTGAGAAGGACCCCTGGTTGTGTCCAACAGGTGTTCTTCCTGCATCTTTACCCTCAGGCATAAAGAACATGTAGCCATTGCTGGGATGGGGCGTGCACATCACTGTCTGCTGGCAACGACTGGTATTGCTACTTGCACTTGTATTCTGTAACATTGGATAGAAATAATAATGTTTGTGGTCTAGAAGTAAAGGTGTTGGACTCAGGACTGGAAGATTTCAGTTTTGATCCCCTCACCCACCACCAGCTGTTCTGTGCAAGTCTATTAGCAGGTCTACTTATTGTATATTGCTTCAGAAAGCAATGGCAAGTCTCTTTTTTCCCCTTAAATTTTTATCTTATTATCATTCTGATCAGAATGCATTGAATAATCATGCTCAATTATGAACATTGATGTGACTCATTGTGTTTACAAACCTTTGTGAGTGAAAATAGCCACCATAAACCTTCTTTTCAGTCGGATTGTTTCAAGTACATCATAATTGTTATGAACAAAAAGTATGCATAGGTCACTGCTGGGTGTTGTCTTGATATTAAAGTAATAAAATAAGAAAACATGTCATATATATTAAAATTGAGATTTAAATCTGCTTTTTTAGCTTTCCTGACAAATACTGTAAAGCAAAAGTTAATCATTTAAAAAAAAACAAGTATAGCACTTGCGCACATTTTTTATTTGCATTGAACTGAATTCCAACTGAATTAGTAAAAGCTAGGTAATGATAAAAAGAGAAAGGGTTTTTGGCATGGCAATGGCCAATACATGTATTAGGAAATACAAGTCATGTTAATATGATTTTAAAAATTCTACAATATCATCGATGTGGCTGGTTCCGGTGTTGATAGTTACATTTTGCCTGGTCCAGGGCATTTTATTGGACCTTTTCGGAGACCGATATTGGGTTGAGCTCTCCATCACAAACAAATATATGTTTTTTTCCCAATTTCAAGAAGAAAATTTTTAATTCAAAGAACAACACAAATTGTCCACCCTGGTCAAATAAATGACATAACTGACTATTCAGTCACATGAAAAATAGAGATGCTGCTTTCTAAATTAGTTTAATATAAAAGGATTTTAATGAACCAAATATTGGGGGGGTGGTATTTGATATAATTTGGTTTGAGCTTTTCCCTATTTTTTCTTAAATGATACAAAAAATTTCCAATTCTCTGGGTCGGGTCATGTTCCCAAAATGGTGAGAGAAAATCCTTTGGTCTCTACTACCTGAGTATGGATTCCACCTAGGAACCAGGTAGATGATAGATTATTATAAATTGAAAGAACCTGTTTCCCTAATGTCATATACTCAGATAGGTTTAAATAAAACAATACTACCATCATTTTAGATTTTTTTTTATCAGTCAGTAAAACTGTATTAAACTGTAATCTGAATTGTTGTAACCCAGTTAGACAGCCAGCTATCAGCTCATGGGCTCTAGGTGTAGTGATTGGAATTGTTCTATTGATCATTCACATGACATATGAACCACTGATGATGTAGCCAGATAATAGAGAATGTGTAAGCAGTCTGGTTAGCTCAGTCTGTAGAGAATTCATTGTGTTAGCACAGTGTCCCAGGTTTGAGTCCCAGACTGGCAGCATTTTTCTCAATTTCATCAAGCTAAACAAATATAAACTTAATGCTTACATGAATGATTCTTAGAAATAGTGTTAACCACTCCCATCACCCAATTAAAAAAAAAATATATATATAACATTTATGTTTTTGATTTTTTCTAATGGTCCATTATTGAAGCAGCAATTACCAAGGAAATAATGAATTATATTACTGACTGAAGCAGCATTTTCTTCATGGTCAGACTGGAGCAGATTCTGTATTCTCAAATTGGGACTCATTACTTAAGCCAGAGTTATAGTTCTTTTTATGGATTTGAAAATTGTTAAAGGTCCAGTCTATCAGATTGGCTTTATCATTTTAACTAAAAGTTCACACAATGGAAAGGTTATTGTCAACCCATTATTTGCTGGAAACACAATAAAAGTAAATTATGTTTTATGTAAATGGGGGTAGAATGCTGTTTCAAGCAAAGCTAAAGGTTATGTAAATGGAATAAAAACAAATGTCATAAGCAAAATTATCAAATTTGCTTAAAAAAAGTAGCATGTATATTTTGATCCGAGGGGCTCAAGTATAAGAACCTTTAAGCATATTGTCACTAGACCATCCATATGGATGCCACCAAACCGCTGATAATAAATGATGTTCGTGTTAAACACATACATGCAAGTAAACATTAACAGAAAACATGGGACATATTTGCTAAAATAATTGTTACTGTTTCAACTTTACTTGTGCAGTAGATCTCATCTTGAAAAAAGAATGTGAAGACAGAAAAGATAATGTAGTACTGAACTTAACACATTACATACAGTGGTACATGGTTTTCTTTTATTTGTGATTACCTGAGCAGTAACAGGTATATTATCATACTGGGTGGAGCTGTGTGCCATTGATGTTGGAAGAAATGCAGTCCCCTGCATAAATTGGCCAAAGTCAGAGGGCGTTGGTTCTGCTTGAGATGTGGCGCTACTTTGAGTTCTGGGATCAGATGGTGAGGGGATCCAGTTGTTATATCTGCTTAAAATGAAAAATATTATCACATAATTATTGATCCTGTTGGGTAAACTACTGAACAAGATTTTGAAAATAAAGAGCACTGGAAATGGCATATTTAGAGTCTTCAACCACTTTTCCCAGATAGATTTAACATAAAATTTTAGCATTCATGGCATTTAAACGAATCAAAACATTTACTTGAAACAAAAAAATATGCATGGAATTAAATGTCAACAAACAGTATCTATAAACAATAAGAAAAAAAAGTGTAGAAAACTATATTTCCATTGTGGTTCCAGTCTATTTGTTATACACATATATGTAATGCATGCGCTTTAGCGGGAGCGGGTCTTTATGTTTTGTCCACCCCTTTGAAAATTGCATGAGAAGTTTTGTCCATGGGATTTTTTGTCCAGTTCCCCAGCACTGCAGATAGAATGTAGGTTATTCTGAAATCTATTGTGTTAAAACTTTTTGCAAGTTATGATTCAATTTTACAATTAAAGCTAATAAGAGAAACACACCTTTTTGTTAACTTTAATCGTCAACTTTGTTAGACAATACATATTTTAATGTAATAATATAAAAGCAGCTTTAAATACAAAAATATTACTTTTGGCCAGTCAAACGACCCATTAAGTTTGGTAAAATTTTTAAGTGTGTTTTAAACAATAATTAGAACCCATTTTCAACTTCATAACTTAAGAAATATTCCAATACCTTTGTGAAACATTTGAATTTCTGCTCTGTATATTTCCTTCAGCTGTTGATGTTTGGGTAGATAGTTGTCTAAAATACTGGTCATGGCTTTCAGTCAAGCACTCAAGCAGATTTTTTGGCTTCAGTCTTTCTCCTCTCTCAGCATCCATTCTATTGTCATCATCCTTCTCTGTTTCATCAGCTGATGCTGTGTCTTCATTGTCATTGTTATCTTCTTGTGAGTCTTCATATACAATCACTTTGATGAAATCTTCCCCTTCTTGAAACTGCATGATTTTTCCATTCCGGCATAATTTCTGAACAATTTCCTCTGCTTCCTTAGCAACATCCCCTTCATCCAGCAGTGAATCAGAATTCTGATAAACAGCTTCACTTGTAATAGGAGATTCAATTGAATTGTTTGTTTGCTGATAGCCACCTGTTACAACATCATTGGCGGAAACTGGGGCAGGGATATAGTGAATGGTTTGATTGTTTTCACAAGGAGTTGGTTTCGCATTCACTGGCTCTTTATTCAACATGTTGTTGTTCTCATCAGAAGTTAGCTGAGCTGTTTGATCTTCAGGCTGCATTGTATTGTCAGTATCTTCAAGGCTCACACAAGCATGATCAGTCTGTTGATCCTCCATCTGTCATGTATGTTTTAAGACATTAAAATTAAATGCACGCAAATTATTTTGCAATAAAAAATAAGCTATTGATTAAAATAAAAGTAATCCAACATTTATAGAAATACACAATAACCTATGTCCAGCGTTATCTAAAAGAAAAAAATGAAGTATTTCATAAATCAGATCAACCGTTAGCGGATTATCCTTACATTTTCATATGTCAGACATCTTGATCGTGCACGAGAACCTCGTGAAACTCATGTTCGATTTGAGAGCAACGTTTGGTTCACGGTTACATTTCTTGCTTGCCACATTTTGATTTGTAAATTTCCCATCTGACATATGGCAGAGACGTATAACAACTACGTCTCTGCATATGGTTATATTCGACCTGTTCAGAATCCAAACTGAACTTTTCTAAAATTTTGATGAAAAACATTTTTGACACAGTTTAAGCGGTTCTACCAAATAATGATCGAGCATGTATTTCATTTTTTCTTTTTTTAATTATTACGTGAGAGAAAGAAAAAAAGAAAGCGCATCTTTGTTGCCAAGTTGTCTGTTACGCTGATACAAGTTCACAACAACTAAACAGTTTCTTTAATTGCGCACATTCAAATTTCAAGGACATACCGTTTTATTTTTTATCCGGATTTTCCTTTCTAGGTATCAGCGGTCCTCAGTTTGTGACTTAATGTATCACAAATGTGTTCACGTGAAACTTAGGTATGTCTAGATTAAGCGCAATAAATTGTTGTTTATCAAACACGAACCCAGCGCGTTCTATTTTAGAACTTCGTCTGCACATATGACGTCATCTTCGTCTCACACCACAATCTTTTTCACGTATGGCCCGCGTGACGACAAACTTTAGACAACTTTGAAATTACGTCATAAAGTGTGCGAGAAGTTTGTGATGTTTATAACTCTGTTTTGTAAGTTGCTATAAGTTTCGTTCGCAGAGTATTGTTCTGATGTTAACACTTGCGTGGCACCAAAACTAATCTCATTTTTTTTTTCAATTTGCACGTGTTACTGTGTTAATCAGAAAAGGTTTATTGTTTATGTCGGCCGCGCACAGTTGTAAAATAAACGATGTAGGTTCTTCATTTATTAAAAAAAAGATCCTGACTGATTTGTTGATGCATAATTTATCACCGCTCCTTTTACAATGCTTAAACAACCGGACCTGGTAGCGCAATCGGTAAAGAGTCGGCTCCAGTTAAGGGAGGCCCCGGGTTCCATCCCGGGCCCAATCGGAACACCTCGGATAAGTCACGAATCATCCGTGACGGAATTACCCGAAGAGTACGGATTGTCCCGAGCAGCGACAAACCAAAGTCATAAAAAATGGTAGTGGTATAGCATAGGTCCCTTGCTAACGTACAAGCGAATATAAGTGTAGTTCCACGACTGGTTGGCCCGGAGTCAGGATAATTTGACTGGGTGTGGTATCATTCCAGGTGTTAACGGCATGCTATACACAGTGAAGTCAGCACTATATTTGCTTCAGTTGGACACCGTCTCCAGATAACTAAAATACTGTTGGTAACCCAATAAACAAATAATGCTTAAACAGAGTTCACATTTGTGGGCAGTGAATTCATGACTTAAAGTAATAATTGCAGCCATCATTGTTTCTTTGTGTTTGTTGTTTTATTATTTTATTTTTTATTTGTTGTTGTTGTTGTTGTTTATCGCACATGTACGGAAAATATTAGAACCAGAGCATAGAAACACACGGGCAACATTTAAGTTATAGGCCTTCCCATAACCCAAATCAACAATAGATGGTTATCGTATGACGTCACACATTTCCCAGCATGCAACGCGGTCGGCCATATTTGTGGTAAAGTCATTGTTTACTTATGTCTGCTTAGGACAGCTAGGTCCCTACAATTCGACGATTAAATCGATTATTTCGCGAAAGATGTCGTGTGTTACGGCTACAAAGTGCAATATGACTATATTAATTATACACTGGAGCTATTGTGCGTGAAAAGGACTTGAAGAACACTAATTTGATCGGTTTTGATCCATACTCGTCTTCGACGATAGCCTGATGACTTACAGTCGGACATTGCATATCCAGACATAGTGAACTATCTAGTGTTTCAGCAAAGTGCGACATCCACTTAAATATTGGTGGAGCTAGATCCTAGACTTGTGCCAGGGTAGAACCACTGCGCACTGCAGGTTAGCTGGTAATCCTCCACGACCAGGACTCGAACTCATGCACTGAGAGGCTGAGGAGTTACAAGTCAGCAACTGCTTGGACAAAGGCACTGCTAAACTTTGGTTTTAAAACAGGGTCATTCATTATGTGTACTGTTTTCAATTCTTTACATCATGTTATACTATGTTTTCATTGCTTTAAGTTCCTTAAAACCCATGTTATGGTTGTCATATTTATTAAATGCGATCGAATACCATTACATGCTCCAATTTCCTTAGCAGTCTGTTTGTTTCTTAACTGCTTTCGCTTTTCCTGTTTATTGATCGATGAATTTACTGTCATTAAATACTTGTTACCGTTAAATGTGTTGTTTTTAATTCAGAAACGGTGTGGTTCTAAAAGAAGTACTGGAACTTGAATTCAATATTCTGTGAAATTATTATTTTAATATAATGTAATTTTGTTAAATTTGCTAAAAGGTAGGACAATAATAAAAATAAAAACACTATGTGCTATTATTTATTGACAAATGTCAATGTGAAAGCAAAACCATTTTAAAAACTTAGCTGTAACAGCTAGTTCAGGCTCGTTCTGAAAACAGTTTGTTTCTTACACTTTATTAGAGCTGGTATCTGGCAGTTTGGACGAAACAATTTTCTCTCATGCATTCAAATAAATGGTTTTTGCTTGTAAATATCCCGCAAAATGCTGTTTTATATTCCGGACTGGATCCTTTGGCTTTATGGTGAAAAGTAGCTTGGTAATGGAGTGGAGTGAAGTTATAGAAGTGGTGATGACAAGAGAAATTTAAAACGTTACTCAGGGATGAAGCCATACAGTTGACACTCTAGCTTATGCCATACTCAATACACAACCATTTACTTGTACCAATACAAACTGTCTATGTTATGTATGACATTTTACTTTTTCCCATGTTGCCCCTGGCTATTTACAGCCCCTTGTCTGAAACTTGTTGTTTTAATAGTCTAGACCATATGGCTTTGCTTCCTGAGTGTCAAAGGCCAGGTGCAGGTGGATTAGCATTACTTTCTCACGTGTATTATAGGTTAAAAAAGAAGTTTAATTAAAATATCTGAGTAATTTAATTATCAATATGATTATACATTATTTCAAGTTAACTAAATTAAGATTTCTGCAGTATTTTAAGGCAAAAAAAACATAGTTGTATTTGTCACTTTGTGGAGTATTTTCTAGCAGGTAAATACCAATAAATACCGGGGGTTGAATTTACCGCCCAACCTTGTTCTTAAAGCCATGTAAAAAGTAAAGCATAACACATTGCCTGTCATTACATAAAGGGTTTTTCCTATCTGAGATAACTTGAAATCATCAACGTGCCTATTTAAAAATAATGGACATTTAATGCGATATTTTTAAGATTCACACTGTCGAACAATAAGTAAGTGTAATAACAGTCTTTACTTTAACTAAAATTTATTCGAGCATTATGTATAAATTTCCAAGAATATTAGTAACATGTGTTGTTACATGGGTACAATATTAACAAATTGTCGGATACCACATTACAACCAATACAGGGCGTTCTATAGACGCTGAACGTCAATGGTCATTGATTCCTCAGTCAAATTTTTCAAGGGTCAAATTCAAATATCTGGGGGTACATTTTGTGCATATAGCATCTTGAGGGGCACATACATATTTTTATGTCACTGATGACAACATTTTGTCTAAAATTGACCTTGATGGAAATTATCGATACAGTTGGTTGCTTTTTAGTTTATTTAGGACCAGTAAATAAGCAATATATTTCTTAATTGTTTGTTAATTATTTGTATTTAAATAAAAACAATAAAATAAACAACAACATAGCAATTAACATTATAGTATACATATTTTCTTTCCACCTTTAATGCAATCCAAAACACTTAAAACGCTTAGCTACAATGAATGCTCCGTTCAAGCGCGAAAGTATGACGTCCGAAAGTTCTCTCGTCCTTTTCCCTTAGTTTGTACTGACGGCTGGTAATGATAAATAAATATTTCTGATCCGGATTATATATTTTGTGACATTTCACAACACAATTAACCATAGGCTACACGATTCGTGCACACTAGAAGTTTACAGTAATGGAATTGAGGCGGTGGGGGTCATATTGTAACAAATTAGATCCGCTCCTGGTTTATGTATAATCCATAAATGTCTGAATTACGGATCATATTTTAACACTTATGTATATGACATACATGTATTAATAATTTGGCCTTAAATGAATGTGTGTATCAGCTTCTATTCGAATACCTGCAATCGGCTTGAGTATGACGAATAGACGAGTTAGTGACTTGCCAACTTCCTAACATCCGCTTAAATCCGCATAAGTTCGTGACTAGTCGGAATATATCAGCTTTTAATGTAACTTGCTTAAACAGCTTTGGTAACCGTCATAACTCGATCGTTCATGTTCCTATTTGTCCCTGCGGAAATAATGTCATCTTATTTATATATGATCTAATTTTAATATTGCACGAGTTTTACAAATATATATTATTAGCAGACATATAAAAAACAATAACTTCACCAATGACCACTGGCTAAACATTCTTACAATTTTTTTATTGCTCGGACAGTCGTTACAACTAGTGAGCTAATAAGCATGGATCGAATGCTCGATATATCAGAGTATATGATACGATATAAAAATGTACTTAAAGTTGTTATCTAACAATAATCAATAAGACTCCCAGCTAAAAGGATACAACAATGCCACACCTAGCCAAGGTATTCCATCGTCTTTACAAGAGGATCGACAAATTGACGGACGGAAAAACATCTCTGTCGGACATCCGATGGGATGCGTCTACTATGGACTCATTTGTCGTTCTTTTCCGACCAAAGTCGGGCTACTCTTGAGGAGGGGCGTTCAAGTTCGAGGTAAATTACATCGTGTAAGCTCGTTTAGTTAATTTGTTGTCTTGTTAAACAAGTAAATGGTTCGGCTGTCGGCTTTTCTTTGCTCTTTTCTTGGCAAGATATGCAAATTGATAAAACTTCGTAAACATATTAAGAGACTGTGATTTGAGCGATTATATTGAAATGGTGTCTTTTCAACGCACATTTTCACAGACAGGAACCGCTATACATGTATACTGTTGTTGCTTGCAATTAGCTTCGAACCAAGGATCACATTGTAAACTCAAAGAGTGGATTTTGCGATTTGGTATATCAATTGTCTGGTTTTAAATAGTTATCACTAAAAGTTGTTTACTAAGTGTTGAAAAATAACGACAGTTGCACGTTACCAAATAGTTTTAGCAATTTCATTTTTGTACGGTTTGGAAATTATCACTATCTCAGGAGACGCATTTTTATGTTTGTTAATAAAAGCATGTATGTCAATTTATAACTGTTTTCTATGAGACTTAACATATAAGCTGTGCAATATATAGAATATAAATTTTAATGTGTTAGTTTTTTTCTTGTTCATTGTGCTTACAGGTAGTGTAAACAATAAGACATGATAGTGTTAACAATAAGACATGGTAGTGTAAACAAAAAGACATATAAACAATAAGACATGATAGTGTAAACAATAAGACATATAAACAATAAAACATGGTAGTGTAAACAATAAAACATGGTAGTGTGAACAATAAGACATGGTAGTGTAAACAATTAACATGGTAGTGTAAACAATAAGACATGGTAGTGTAAACAATAAGACATGATTGTGTAAACAATAAGACATGGTAGTGTAAACAATAAGACATGGTAGTGTAAACAATAAAACATGATAGTGTAAACAATAAAACATGGTAGTGTAAACAATAAGACATGGTAGTGTAAACAATAAGACATGGTAGTGTAAACAATAAGACATGGTAGTATAAACAATAAGACATGGTAGTGTTAACAATAAGACATGGTAGTGTTAACAATAAGACATATAAACAATAAGACATGGTAGTATAAAAAATAAAGCATGGTAGTGTAAACAATAAGACATGGTAGTGTAAACAATAAGACATGGTAGTGTAAATAATAAGACATGGTAGTGTAAACAATAAGACATGATAGTGTTAACAATAAGACATGGTAGTGTTAACAATAAGACATGATAGTGTTAACAATAAGACATGGTAGTGTGAACAATAAGACATGATTGTGTTAACAATAAGACATGGTAGTGTTAACAATAAGACATATACACAATAAGACATGGTAGTGTAAACAATAAGACATGATAGTGTTAACAATAAGACATGATAGTGTTAACAATAAGACATATAAACAATAAGACATGGTAGTGAAAAAAATAAAGCATGGTAGTGTAAACAATAAGACATGATAGTGTGAACAATAAGACATGGTAGTGTAAACAATAAGACATGATAGTGTTAACAATAAGATATGGTAGTGTTAACAATAAGACATATAAACAATAAGACATGGTAGTGTGAACAGTAAGACATGGTAGTGTAAACAATAAGACATGGTAGTGTAAACAATAAGACATGATAGTGTTAACAATAAGACATGGTAGTGTAAACAATAAGACATGATAGTGTAAACAATAAGACATGATAGTGTTAACAATAAGACATGGTAGTGTAAACAATAAGACATGGTAGTGTAAACAATAAGACATGATAGTGTTAACAATAAGACATGGTAGTGTTAACAATAAGACATATAAACAATAAGACATGGTAGTGTGAAGAGTAAGACATGGTAGTGTAAACAATAAGACATGGTAGTGTAAACAATAAGACATGATGGTGTTAACAATAAGACATATAAACAATAAGACATGGTAGTGTAAACAATAAAACATGGTAGTGTAAACAATAAAACATGGTAGTGTAAACAATAAAACATGGTAGTGTAAACAATAAGACATGGTAGTGTAAACAATAAGACATGATAGTGTTAACAATAAAACATGGTAGTGTAAACAATAAGACATGGTAGTGTTAACAATAAGACATATAAACAATAAGACATGGTAGTGTGAACAGTAAGACATGGTAGTGTAAACAATAAGACATGGTAGTGTAAACAATAAGACATGATAGTGTTAACAATAAAACATGGTAGGGTAAACAATAAGACATATAAACAATAAGACATGGTAGTGTAAACAGTAAGACATGGTAGTGTAAACAATAAGACATGGTAGTGTAAACAATAAGACATGATAGTGTAAACAATAAGACATGGCAGTGTAAACAATAAGACACGATAAAGTAAACAATAAGACATGGTTGTGTAAACAATAAGACATGGTAGTGTAAACAATAAGACTTGATAGTGTAATAGGACATGATAGTGTAAACAATTAGACATGGTAGTGTAAACAATAAGACATGGTAGTGTAAGCAATAAGACATAGTAGTGTAAACAATAAGACATGATAGTGTAAACAATAAGACATGGTAGGGTAAACAATAAGACATGGTAAACACTAAGACATGGTAGTGTAAATAATAAGACATGGCAGTGTAAACAATAAGACATGGTAGTGTAAACAATAAGACATGGTAGAATAAACACTAAGACATGGTAGTGTAAACAATAACACATGGTAGTGTAAACAATAAGACATGGTAGTGTAAACAATAAGACATGGTAATGTAATCAATAAGACATGGTAGTGTAAACAATAAGACATGGTAAACACTAAGACATGGTAGTGTAAACAACAAGACATGGTAGTGTAAACAATAAGACATGGTAGTGTAAACAATAAGACATGGTAGTGTAAACAATAAGACATGGTAGTGTAAACAATAAGGCATGGTAGTGTAAACAATAAGACATGGTAGTATAAACAATAAGGCATGGTAGTGTAAACAATAAGACATGGTAGTGTAAACAATAAGACATGGTAGTATACACAATAAGCCATGGAAGTGTAAACAATAAGACATGGTAGTATACACAATAAGCCATGGAAGTGTAAACAATAAGACATGGTAGTATACACAATAAGGCATGGTAGTGTAAACAATAACACATGGTAGTGTAAACAATAAGACATGGTAGTGTAAACACTAAGACATGGTAGTGTTAACAATAAGACATGGTAGTGTAAACAATAAGACATGGTAGTGTAAACAATAAGACATGGTAATGTAATCAATAAGACATGGTAGTGTAAACAATAAGACATGGTAAACACTAAGACATGGTAGTGTAAACAACAAGACATGGTAGTGTAAACAATAAGACATGGTAGTGTAAACAATAACACATGGTAGTGTAAACAATAAGACATGGTAGTGTAAACACTAAGACATGGTAGTGTTAACAATAAGACATGGTAGTGTAAACAATAAGACATGGTAGTGTAAACAATAAGACATGGTAATGTAATCAATAAGACATGGTAGTGTAAACAATAAGACATGGTAAACACTAAGACATGGTAGTGTAAACAACAAGACATGGTAGTGTAAACAATAAGACATGGTAGTGTAAACAATAAGACATGGTAGTGTAAACAATAAGACATGGTAGTGTAAACACTAAGACATGGTAGTGTTAACAATAAGACATGGTAGTGTAAACAATAAGACATGGTAGTGTAAACAATAAGACATGGTAATGTAAACACTAAGACATGGTAGTGTAAACAATAACACATGATAGGGTAAACAATAAGGCATGGTAGTGTAAACACTAAGACATGGTAGTGTTAACAATAAGACATGGTAGTGTAAACAATAAGACATGGTAATGTAAACACTAAGACATGGTAGTGTTAACAATAAGACATGGTAGTGTAAACAATAACACATGATAGGGTAAACAATAAGGCATGGTAGTGTAAACAATAACACATGGTAGTGTAAACAATAAGACATGGTAGTGTAAACACTAAGACATGGTAGTGTTAACAATAAGACATGGTAGTGTAAACAATAAGACATGGTAGTGTAAACAATAAGACATGGTAATGTAATCAATAAGACATGGTAGTGTAAACAATAAGACATGGTAAACACTAAGACATGGTAGTGTAAACAACAAGACATGGTAGTGTAAACAATAAGACATGGTAGTGTAAACAATAAGACATGGTAGTGTAAACAATAAGACATGGTAGTGTAAACAATAAGGCATGGTAGTGTAAACAATAAGACATGGTAGTATAAACAATAAGGCATGGTAGTGTAAACAATAAGACATGGTAGTGTAAACAATAAGACATGGTAGTATACACAATAAGCCATGGAAGTGTAAACAATAAGACATGGTAGTATACACAATAAGCCATGGAAGTGTAAACAATAAGACATGGTAGTATACACAATAAGGCATGGAAGTGTAAAAAATAAGACATGGTAGTGTTAACACTAAGACATGGTAGTGTAAACAATAAGCCATGGAAGTGTAAACAATAAGACATGGTAGTGTAAACAATAAGAGATGGTAGTGTTAACAATAAGAGATGGTAGTATAAACAATAAGGCATGGTAGTATAAACAATAAGGCATGGTAGTATAAACAATAAGGCATGGTAGTGTTAACAATAAGACATGGTAGTGTAAACAATAAGACATGGTAGTGCAAATAATAAGACATGGTAGTATAAACAATAAGGCATGGAAGTGTAAACAATAAGACATGTTAGTGTTAACAATAAGACAGGGTAGTATAAACAATAAGACATGGTAGTGTAAACAATAAGACATGGTAGTGTAAACAATAAGACATGGTAGTGTTAACAATAAGACATGGTAGTATAAACAATAAGGCATGGAAGTGTAAACAATAAGACATGGTAGTATAAACAATAAGGCATGGAAGTGTAAACAATAAGACATGGTAGTGTTAACAATAAGACATGGTAGTATAAACAATAAGGCATGGAAGTGTAAACAATAAGACATGGTAGTGTTAACAATAAGACAGGGTAGTATAAACAATAAGACATGGTAGTATAAACAATAAGGCATGGAAGTGTAAACAATAAGACATGGTAGTGTTAACAATAAGACAGGGTAGTATAAACAATAAGACATGGTAGTGTAAACAATAAGACATGGTAGTGTAAACAATAAGACAGGGTAGTATAAACAATAAGACATGGTAGTATAAACATTAAGGCATGGAAGTGTAAACAATAAGACAGGGTAGTATAAACAATAAGACATGGTAGTGTTAACACTTAGACATGGTAGTGTAAACACTAAGACATGGAAGTATAAACAATAAGACATGGTATTGAAAACAATAAGACATGGTAGTATAAACAATAAGGCATGGAAGTGTAAACAATAAGACATGGTAGTGTTAACACTTAGACATGGTAGTGTTAACAATAAGGCATGGTAGTGTAAACAATAAGACATGGTAGTGTAAACAATAAGACATGGTAGTATAAACAATAAGGCATGGAAGTGTAAACAATAAGACATGGTAGTGTTAACACTTAGACATGGTAGTGTAAACACTAAGACATGGTAGTATAAACAATAAGACATGGTATTGTAAACAATAAGACATATAAACAATAAGACATGGTAGTTTAAACAATAAGACATGGTAGTGTAAACAACAAGACATGGTAGTGTAAACACTAAGACATGGTAGTGTAAACAGTAAGACATGGTAGTATAAACAATAAGACATGGTAGTGTAAACAATAAGACATGGTAGTGTAAACAATAAGACATGGTAGTGTAAACAATAAGACATGGTAGTGTAAACAATAAGACATGGTAGGGTAAACAATAAGGCATGGTAGTATAAACAATAAGGCATGTTAGTGTTAACAATAAGACATGGTAGTGTAAACAATAAGACATGGTTGTGTAAACAATAAGACATGGTAGTTTAAACAACAAGACATGGTAGTGTAAACAATAAGACATGGTAGTGAAAACAATAAGACATGGTAGGGTAAACAATAAGGCATGGTAGTATAAACAATAAGGTATGGTAGTGTAAACAATAAGACATGGTAGTGTTAACAATAAGGCACGGTAGTGTAAAGAATAAGACATGGTAGTGTAAACATTAAGGCATGGTAGTATAAACAATAAAACATGGTAGTATAAACAATAAGACATGGTAGTGTAAAAAATAAGGCATGGAAGTATAAACACTAAGACGTGGTAGTGTTAACAATAAGACATGGTAGTGTAAACACTAAGACATAGTAGGGTAAACAATAAGGCATGGTAGTGTAAACAATAAGGCATGGTAGTGTAAACAATAAGACATGGTAGTGTAAACAATAAGACATGGTAGTGTTAACAATAAGGCATGGTAGTGTAAACAATAAGACATGGTAGTGTAAGCAATAAGACATGGTAGTATAAACACTAAGACATGGTAGTATAAACAATAAGGTATGGTAGTATAAACAATAAGACATGGTAGTATAAACAATAAGGCATGGTAGTGTAAACAATAAGGCATGGTAGTATAAATAATAAGACATGGTAGTATAAACAATAAGACATGGTAGTATAAACAATAAAGCATGGTAGTGTAAACAATAAGACATGGTAGGGTAAACAATAAGGCATGGTAGTGTAAACAATTAGGCATGGTAGTGTAAACAATAAGACATGGTAGTGTAAACAATAAGACTTGGTAGTGTTAACAATAAGGCATGGTAGTGTAAACAATAAGACATGGTAGTGTAAACAATAAGACATGGTAGTATAAACACTAAGACATGGTAGTATAAACAATAAGGTATGGTAGTATAAACAATAAGACATGGTAGTATAAACAATAAGGCATGGTAGTATAAACAATAAGACATGGTAGTATAAATAATAAGGCATGGTAGTGTAAACAATAAGACATGATAGGGTAAACAATAAGGCATGGTAGTATAAACAATAAGGTATGGTAGTGTAAACAATAAGACATGGTAGGGTAAACAATAAGGCATGGTAGTGTAAACAATAAGGCATGGTAGTATAAACAATAAGACATGGTAGTATAAACAATAAGGCATGGTAGTGTAAACAATAAGACATGGTAGTATAAACAATAAGACATGGTAGTATAAACAATAAGACATGGTAGTATAAACAATAAGACATGGTAGTATAAACAATAAGACATGGTAGTATAAACAATAAGAAATGGTAGTATAAACAATATGACATGGTAGTATAAACAATAAGACATGGTAGTGTAAACACTAAGGCATGGTAGTATAAACAATAAGACATTGTAGTGTAAACACTAAGGCATGGTAGTATAAACAATAAGACATGGTAGGGTAAACAATAAGGCATGGTAGTATAAACAATAAGACATGGTAGTATAAACAATAAGACATGGTAGTATAAATAATAAGGCATGGTAGTGTAAACAATAAGACATGATAGTGTAAACAATAAGACATGGTAGGGTAAACAATAAGGCATGGTAGTATAAACAATAAGGTATGGTAGTGTAAACAATAAGACATGGTAGGGTAAACAATAAGGCATGGTACGGTAAACAATAAGGCATGGTAGGGTAAACAATAAGGCATGGTAGTATAAACAATAAGACATGATAGGGTAAACAATAAGGCATGGTAGTATAAACAATAAGGTATGGTAGTGTAAACAATAAGACATGGTAGTATAAATAATAAGGCATGGTAGTGTAAACAATAAGACATGATAGGGTAAACAATAAGGCATGGTAGTATAAACAATAAGGTATGGTAGTGTAAACAATAAGACATGGTAGGGTAAACAATAAGGCATGGTACGGTAAACAATAAGGCATGGTAGGGTAAACAATAAGGCATGGTAGTATAAACAATAAGGTATGGTAGTGTAAACAATAAGACATGATAGTATAAACAATAAGACATGGTAGTATAAACAATAAGACATGGTAGGGTAAACAATAAGGCATGGTAGTATAAACAATAAGGTATGGTAGTATAAACAATAAGACATGGTAGTATAAACAATAAGGCATGGTAGTATAAACAATAAGACATGGTAGTATAAACAATAAGACATGGTAGTATAAATAATAAGGCATGGTAGTGTAAACAATAAGACATGGTAGGGTAAACAATAAGGCATGGTAGTGTAAACAATTAGGCATGGTAGTGTAAACAATAAGACATGGTAGTGTAAACAATAAGACTTGGTAGTGTTAACAATAAGGCATGGTAGTGTAAACAATAAGACATGGTAGTGTAAACAATAAGACATGGTAGTATAAACACTAAGACATGGTAGTATAAACAATAAGGTATGGTAGTATAAACAATAAGACATGGTAGTATAAACAATAAGACATGGTAGGGTAAACAATAAGGCATGGTAGTATAAACAATAAGGTATGGTAGTATAAACAATAAGACATGGTAGTATAAACAATAAGGCATGGTAGTATAAACATCAAGACATGGTAGTATAAACAATAAGACATGGTAGTATAAATAATAAGGCATGGTAGTGTAAACAATAAGACATGGTAGGGTAAACAATAAGGCATGGTAGTGTAAACAATTAGGCATGGTAGTGTAAACAATAAGACATGGTAGTGTAAACAATAAGACTTGGTAGTGTTAACAATAAGGCATGGTAGTGTAAACAATAAGACATGGTAGTGTAAACAATAAGACATGGTAGTATAAACACTAAGACATGGTAGTATAAACAATAAGGTATGGTAGTATAAACAATAAGACATGGTAGTATAAACAATAAGGCATGGTAGTATAAACAATAAGACATGGTAGTATAAATAATAAGGCATGGTAGTGTAAACAATAAGACATGATAGGGTAAACAATAAGGCATGGTAGTATAAACAATAAGGTATGGTAGTGTAAACAATAAGACATGGTAGGGTAAACAATAAGGCATGGTAGTGTAAACAATAAGGCATGGTAGTATAAACAATAAGACATGGTAGTATAAACAATAAGGCATGGTAGTGTAAACAATAAGACATGGTAGTATAAACAATAAGACATGGTAGTATAAACAATAAGACATGGTAGTATAAACAATAAGACATGGTAGTATAAACAATAAGAAATGGTAGTATAAACAATATGACATGGTAGTATAAACAATAAGACATGGTAGTGTAAACACTAAGGCATGGTAGTATAAACAATAAGACATTGTAGTGTAAACACTAAGGCATGGTAGTATAAACAATAAGACATGGTAGGGTAAACAATAAGGCATGGTAGTATAAACAATAAGACATGGTAGTATAAACAATAAGACATGGTAGTATAAATAATAAGGCATGGTAGTGTAAACAATAAGACATGATAGTGTAAACAATAAGACATGGTAGGGTAAACAATAAGGCATGGTAGTATAAACAATAAGGTATGGTAGTGTAAACAATAAGACATGGTAGGGTAAACAATAAGGCATGGTACGGTAAACAATAAGGCATGGTAGGGTAAACAATAAGGCATGGTAGTATAAACAATAAGACATGATAGGGTAAACAATAAGGCATGGTAGTATAAACAATAAGGTATGGTAGTGTAAACAATAAGACATGGTAGTATAAATAATAAGGCATGGTAGTGTAAACAATAAGACATGATAGGGTAAACAATAAGGCATGGTAGTATAAACAATAAGGTATGGTAGTGTAAACAATAAGACATGGTAGGGTAAACAATAAGGCATGGTACGGTAAACAATAAGGCATGGTAGGGTAAACAATAAGGCATGGTAGTATAAACAATAAGGTATGGTAGTGTAAACAATAAGACATGATAGTATAAACAATAAGACATGGTAGTATAAACAATAAGACATGGTAGGGTAAACAATAAGGCATGGTAGTATAAACAATAAGGTATGGTAGTATAAACAATAAGACATGGTAGTATAAACAATAAGGCATGGTAGTATAAACAATAAGACATGGTAGTATAAACAATAAGACATGGTAATATAAATAATAAGGCATGGTAGTGTAAACAATAAGACATGATAGTATAAACAATAAGACATGGTAGTATAAACAATAAGACATGGTAGGGTAAACAATAAGGCATGGTAGTATAAACAATAAGGTATGGTAGTATAAACAATAAGACATGGTAGTATAAACAATAAGGCATGGTAGTATAAACAATAAGACATGGTAGTATAAACAATAAGACATGGTAGTATAAATAATAAGGCATGGTAGTGTAAACAATAAGACATGATAGTATAAACAATAAGGCATGGTAGTGTAAACAATAAGGCATGGTAGTATAAACAATAAGACATGGTAGTATAAACAATAAGGCATGGTAGTGTAAACAATAAGACATGGTAGTATAAACAATAAGACATGGTAGTATAAACAATAAGACATGGTAGTATAAACAATAAGACATGGTAGTATAAACGATAAGACATGGTAGTATAAACAATAAGACAGGGTAGTATAAACAATAAGACATGGTAGTATAAACAATAAGACATGGTAGTATAAACAATAAGACATGGTAGTATAAACAATAAGGCATGGTAGTGTAAACAATAAGGCATGGTAGTATAAACAATAAGACATGGTAGTATAAACAATAAGGCATGGTAGTGTAAACAATAAGACATGGTAGTATAAACAATAAGACATGGTAGTATAAACAATAAGACATGGTAGTATAAACAATAAGACATGGTAGTATAAACAATAAGACATGGTAGGGTCAACAATAAGGCATGGTAGTATAAACAATAAGACATGGTAGTATAAACAATAAGACATGGTAGTATAAATAATAATGCATGGTAGTGTAAACAATAAGACATGATAGGGTAAACAATAAGGCATGGTAGTATAAACAATAAGGTATGGTAGTATATACAATAAGACATGGTAGTATAAACAATAAGACATGGTAGTATAAACAATAACACATGGTAGTGTAAACAATAAGACATGGTAGTATAAACAATAAGACATGGTAGTATAAACAATAAGACATGGTAGTATAAATAATAAGGCATGGTAGTGTAAACAATAAGACATGATAGGGTAAACAATAAGGCATGGTAGTGTAAACAATAAGACATGGTAGTGTAAACAATAAGGCATGGAAGTATAAACACTAAGACATGGTAGTGTTAACAATAAGACATGGTAGTGTAAACACTAAGACATGGTAGGGTAAACAATAAGACATGGTAGCTTAAACAATAAGACATGGTAGTGTAAACAATAAGACATGGTAGTGTAAACAATAAGGCATGGTACGGTAAACAATAAGGCATGGTAGAGTAAACAATAAGGCATGGTAGTATAAACAATAAGGTATGGTAGTGTAAACAATAAGACATGATAGGGTAAACAATAAGGCATGGTAGTATAAACAATAAGGTATGGTAGTATAAACAATAAGACATGGTAGTATAAACAATAAGACATGGTAGTATAAACAATAACACATGGTAGTGTAAACAATAAGACATGGTAGTATAAACAATAAGACATGGTAGTATAAACAATAAGACATGGTAGTATAAATAATAAGGCATGGTAGTGTAAACAATAAGACATGATAGGGTAAACAATAAGGCATGGTAGTGTAAACAATAAGACATGGTAGTGTAAACAATAAGGCATGGAAGTATAAACACTAAGACATGGTAGTGTTAACAATAAGACATGGTAGTGTAAACACTAAGACATGGTAGGGTTAACAATAAGACATGGTAGGGTAAACAATAAGACATGGTAGTGTAAACAATAAGACATGGTAGTGTAAACAATAAGACATGGTAGTGTAAACAATAAGACATGGTAGTGTAAACAATAAGGCATGGAAGTATAAACACTAAGACATGGTAGTGTTAACAATAAGACATGGTAGTGTAAACACTAAGACATGGTAGGGTAAACAATAAGACATGGTAGGGTAAACAATAAGGCATGGTAGTATAAACAATAAGGTATGGTAGTGTAAACAATAAGACATGGTAGTGTAAACAATAAGGCATGGTAGTGTAAACAATAAGACATGGTAGTGTAAACACTAAGACATGGTAGTGTAAACAATAAGACATATAAACAATAAGACATGGTAGTGTAAACACTAAGACATGGTAGTGTAAACAATAAGACATATAAACAATAAGACATGGTAGTGTAAACAATAAGACATGGTAGTGTAAACAATAAGACATGATAGAGTAAACAATAAGACATGGTAGTGTAAGCAATAGGACATGGTAGTGTAAACACTAAGACATGGTAGTGTAAACATTAAGGCATGGTAGTATAAACAATAAGGCATGGTAGTGTAAACAATAACACATGGTAGTGTAAACAATAAGACATGGTAGTGTAAACAATAAGACATGGTAGTATAAACAATAAGACATGGTAGTGTAAACAATAAGACATGGTAGTATAAACACTAAGACATGGTAGTGTAAACACTCAGACATGGTAGTGTAAACAATAAGACATATAAACAATAAGACATGGTAGTGTAAACAATAAGACATGGTAGTGTAAACAACAAGACATGATAGTGTAAATACTAAGACATGGTACTGTAAACAATAAGACATGGTAGTGTAAACAATAAGACATGGTAGTGTAAACAATAAGACATGGTAGTGTAAACAATAAGACATGGTAGTATAAGCAATAAGGCAGGGTAGTGTAAACAATAAGACATGATAGAGTAAACAATAAGACATGGTAGTGTAAACAATAAGACATGGTAGTGTTAACAATTAGACATGATAGTGTAAACAATAGGACATGATAGTGTAAACAATAAGACATGGTAGTGTAAACAATAAGACATGGCAGTCTAAACAATAAGACACGATAGTGTTAACAATTAGACATGATAGTGTAAACAATAGGACATGATAGTGTAAACAATAAGACATGGTAGTGTAAACAATAATACATGGTAGTGTAAACAATAAGACATGGCAGTCTAAATAATTAGACATGATAGTGTTAACAATAAAACATGGTAGTGTAAACAATAAGACATGGTAGTGTAAACAATAAGACATGGTAGTGTAAACAATAAGACATGATAGTGTAAACAATAAGACATGGTTGTGTAAACAATAAGACATGATAGTGTAAACAATTAGACATGATAGTGTAAACAATAAGGCATGGTAGTATAAACAATAAGACATGGTAGTGTAAACAATAAAACATGATAGTGTAAACAATAAGACATGGTAGTGTAAACAATAAGACATGATAGTGTAAACAATAAGACATGATAGTGTAAACAATAAGACATGGTAGTGTGAACAATAAGACATGGTATTGTAAACAATAAGACATGGTAGTGTTAACAATAAGGCATGGTAGTGTAAACAATAAGACATGGTAGTATAAACAATAAGACATGATAGTGTAAACAATAAGACATGGAAGTGTAAACAATAAGACATGGTAGTATAAACAATAAGACACGGTAGTGTTAACAATAAGGCATGGTAGTGTAAACAATAAGACATGATAGTGTAAACAATAAGACATGGTAGTGTAAACAATAAGACATGGTAGTGTAAACATTAAGACATTGGCCTAAAGGCTGTCTTCTTGTTAGTTAGAGTGTCAAAATTATAGAAAATAAAAATTAATGCTTATATTACCATAACCGGTGCATGAAATTCAGAAATCCTTTTTACTGATGCAGTTTTCTTATTTCCCCAAACCTATCTTTTGCGTAGATTTGAATATGCTTACGATTAAAACTTACACACAAGAGAGAAACACACACACAAATGACAACAACGTCAAGATGATTTGACTTAGTAAATGTCAACGAACACTATTCATGAACGCCCACGTGGTATCGTGATCAGACCCCCAGATTCCAACCGTGATTGCCACATTTTTATTGCATTCATGAATAAGTAGAAATTATTCTTTTGTTAATAAATTGTGTTTCGTTCCATATATTTTACAAATAAATGTTTATTGACTATCGTGTAAGTTTTCTTTGGAACTTAAACGTAAAAAATTAGACAAACCAGCTAAAAGCACAAATGACACACATTATATATTTATATAAAACAATATCAACAATCTACAATATCTTATATTTTAGATACGAAACAGAATATAACGATTACACGATTCCTGACGTTATATGTAGGACCAGGACCTAGTATCCCAATATCGATCCCACAGTGGAACCTGGAGAAAGTAACGTTTGTTTGAGTTTTTTTCAATGAAAGTATCTGCGTAGGTCTGAAAGGACTGGTTTAAGGCATACTCTTTCTTTTGCACAATCCGAACTTTGGTGACCCTTTGTTACCTCTTTTCATTAGCAGCGATAATTATGAAAACTTTGACGAGACCGTCCAAAACTGGACCAACGGAGAGATTGCAGACGATTTAAAATTTTGCGCTGAAATTGACAGTAAAATTGACTTGTGTCTGGAGCAAGTGGACGAGAGCTCAGATAATCCTGAAAATAATTAGAGAAACGAGAACCACCACGTGACCAGACCAGACAGAGGATGATGTTTTAAGTACTTATAATCAGATCGATGCATTTGTTTCACATGAATCTGCAAAATGCATTAAGGATGGAAATTCTGAAGATCTTGTTCCTGTTCTTGTTACGATAGACGGGGAAATTTACCTTTCGTGTTTAAATAAAGAAACTCTTCGAAACGGTCACTAAAGTAGAAAACACATGACAAAAGGTAGAACAAGCAGCTGCTGAAAATATGGATGGATGTGAAACACATGTTATTAACACAAATGTTCAAGCTGATAACCGTATAAATGTCTCGGACAGCGTTCGCTGATATGATAGATATAACATAATTCCTGAAGATTTAACCATCGGAATGAAGCAGCTTCAGTGTGAAAACTCTGATGATGGTGAAAGTGTCACAAATACTAATACTAGTACTAAGTTTGACGATACCGCGGATATAGTTTCTGAGTTGAAAGAGAAGGAAGATTCTGGCCGATTTCTCTATTAGGACAATCATTCCCTAGTCGCACACAATGATACTAAAGTTGTCGACACTAGTACTCAATCCGAAAGCCAAGAAGATAAATATGACGTGATCAACGAGGCGGACGATGTAGATCAGATGGCAACTGAACAACGGCTATTCGATAACAAACAGCGTCAAGTCAAAGATTATAACGTTTCCAAGAACTTCTGCAACCACTTTACAGAAATTGTTGTATGTTTTTCAGCAATAAGCGTTCTCCTGGTGTTTCATATGTTCTTCAAGAGAAATGTCACGTGACCTACGTTTATGAGTTGTATATCTAACTCATTGTTATGTACGTCTATACAAAATATCTTTAAATTATGTCTATGACTTATTTATTTATGTATTTATTATTACTTTTTTTAAATCAGTAATCGTATAAATAACTAAAGAAAAGGATACAAACTATCAATAGAAGTGATTTAACACATTTTAAAGTGGTTTTGGAAATGTCTATTGGGTGACGTCACAGCTTTGAGAAGCAATATTATTCTTTTTACGGTTATGTGTTATGCTATTTCAGCATTAAAATGGACATATTGTCATCTGTTTGGTTTCTTTTGTTTCGAAAACAACCACTTAAGCTAATAATAACAATTGTTGATTCTTATATAACATAACTGCACTCATTCGTACGCAAGTTCAGATTGCACTTTTTGCCAAAGACTTATACATAAACATTTTAATAAATAGATGTGTAAAATTGCTTCGGTATTCAAGTTTTGTTAGGTAAGGATTTAAACTGTTTTGTTGTACCTTTTATGGTTACTATGTATTATGCACTAAATACTGAAATGGACTGACAATTAGCGATTGGTATACATGCTAATTCCCACACATATTGTACTGTAGCTGAGCTTTTTCCATCCGTTTTGAATTTCCAGACTCTCACGTGATTTAGGCCATATGGTGCTAATGTAAAATGTGCCAAATATGAATTTACTGAAAGATATCTAGCTCAATTACTTTCGGACTGAAAATGATGTGCTGTGAATAACAGAGAGGTTATGGTTAAACATATGTCTACATTTAATGACCAGTAATAACGATTTATAAGCGCCCTGAAGTACATACTTGGATCAATACGTACAAAGTAAGTGAGCATACAAAACAATATCGGTACGAATTTACATTGTAATGACCAACAATTCGGTAAAAATTCTTAGTATTAATGGGAAAATTATCGTGTATTAAGAATATTTTGTGGATGGTTGATTTTCTTTATAATTTATTTGATAAAACTTGACCTGTGTGTATACTAGTTAGTTGTTCTGTTAATTAATAATGTAAATGTTGGTCCGAGGTATAAGACTGTCAAGGCTTATATATACAACTGCGTTGCGACAACATTTTCTTTTGCTGAATGCCCTGTTTACAACATTCTATTTTTACATTAGTTTCCGGTGATTTTTGATGCTCTGAATGAACTTTTTCTTGTTCTTTCTTGGAGAGGAAGGGGCGTGACTTGCTCGGGCAATCGAGTTGCGGCATGTCCGTGCAGATTCATGCATTTTATTGAAGAAGCGCTTTCATGACGAAGCACGCGAGAGACTGACTAGGAGCACAAGCGAGTCAGTAAAAAGGCATGCTTGCGCCTGGTATACTCTGTGCATCAAGGGGTGAGTGACTGGGATCGAGTCATCAGTAAAAAGGTGGTATCCGACAGTTTTCCTTTGCCAAATGAATGTAGCACTATCCTTCCACTATTTGTGGGAATTTATGCATTTCTGCATAAACACATACTTTAGTCTAAGTAAAGACGACTTTGAACACTACGTATATTGTTAGACAGTACAAACTGTGATTGAAATCACTCTAAATGTTCATTCTTTCCAAATCTCTAAATACCCGCGATAGTGATCTCTGCGTCAGAGCAGACTGCCAGTATAACGATATAACGTGATCTCAATAGTATGTAGTCACGTGAATTTCTTAATTTAAAAAAAGCTTACTGTGCAGCTTGGCTCAGACAGGAAATACCAGTTTGTAATGACGGGTCGGGATTTTTATGCGCCACTGTACAGAATGATCTAGGGCATCAATAATCAACATTTTGTAGAACATTTTCGGGTAACAATGACTTTGGTTATTTGAGAAAAAAAATAGGTCTGATTTGGCTGAGAAATTATCTTTTGTCCATTTGGTTATTTGAGAAAATATATTTGATCAAATTTTGTTATTTAAGAAAATATATTTGGTCTATTTTGGTTATTTGAGAAAATATGTTTGGCCCAATTCGTTTATTTCCGGTCACGTGACATGGCGGATTGAGAAAAAATTGCGCTTTCCTTAAAACGTTGTTATTTGTGGTAATAAAGATAATAAATTGTATCAACACATAGCCACATGGTTTTGTGAACAACAATTTCGCTGAAGTACTATTTTTGGATCGTTACTCTTGGTCGTTAATGTGCACAGGTCTCATCGTTTGGCATTGCACAAATATATTGAATACGTAAAAGTTAAAGCCTGGAATCGAATATATATTATGAACAAAAATCAGCTTGATCGCTCCACGTGTGAAACAATTTACTTTACTTTTATCAGAGCACTGTTCGAATTCGGCGATGTTATTTTTGATAATTGCTCACTGCAGGACAAGTTTAAACTGGGAAAAATTCAAAACGGAGCTGCAAGAGTAGTTACTTGTGCCACTAAAATAGTTTCTGTAGATAACTTACCTTACGAAACTTGTTGGGAATCCCCTCAAAGCAGAGGCGAAAACATAAATTACCCTTGTACAAATGTTGCATGGATTAACTCCCCTTTATCTTTTTCACCTAATTCCTGAAAATGTTTATCAAGCAACTCGTTATGATTTCCGTAAGGCAGACAACATCCAAAACATCCACAGCAATTCAAACTCATTTTATAACTCTATTTTGTCATTTTCGGTCAGAGAATGGAAAAATCTACCCGACGACATAAAAATGTTACTACACTATCAGGCTTTGAAAGATCATAGGACCTCGACCGTTGTAATGTACTCATAATTTTTGCATGAAAAGGAAAATAACAAATACTACATGCACGTGTCATTGCAGCAATGTATATGGCATAATACCGTCATGGCAGCAATGTATATGGCATAATACCGTCATGGCAGCAATGTATATGGCATAATACCGTCATGGCAGCAATGTATATGGCATAATACCGTCATGGCAGCAATGTATATGGCATAATACCGTCTCGGCAGCAATGCATATGGCATAATACCGTCATGGCAGCAATGTATATGGCATAATACCGTCATGGCAGCAATGTATATGGCATAATACCGTCTCGGCAGCAATGTATATGGCATAATACCGCCATGGCAGCAATGTATATGGCATAATACCGCCATGGCAGCAATGTATATGGCATAATACCGTCATGGCAGCAATGTATATGGCATAATACCGTCATGGCAGCAATGTATATGACATAATACCGTCATGGCAGCAATGTATATGGCATAATACCGTCATGGCAGCAATGTATATGGCATAATACCGTCATGGCAGCAATGTATATGGCATAATACCGTCATGGCAGCAATGTATATGACATAATACCGTCATGGCAGCAATGTATATGACATAATACCGCCATGGCAGCAATGTATATGGCATAATACCGCCATGGCAGCAATGTATATGGCATAATACCGCCATGGCAGCAATGTATATGGCATAATACCGTCATGGCAGCAATGTATATGGCATAATACCGTCATGGCAGCAATGTATATGGCATAATACCGTCATGGCAGCAATGTATATGGCATAATACCGTCATGGCAGCAATGTATATGACATAATACCGTCATGGCAGCAATGTATATGGCATAATACCGTCATGGCAGCAATGTATATGACATAATACCGCCATGGCAGCCATGTATATGGCATAATACCGTCATGGCAGCAATGTATATGACATAATACCGTCATGGCAGCAATGTATATGACATAATACCGTCATGGCAGCAATGTATATGACATAAGACCGTCATGGCAGCAATGTATATGGCATAATACCGTCATGGCAGCAATGTATATGGCATAATACCGTCATGGCAGCAATGTATATGGCATTATACCGTCATGGCAGCAATGTATATGGCATAATACCGTCATGGCAGCAATGTATATGACATAATACCGTCATGGCAGCAATGTATATGACATAATACCGTCATGGCAGCAATGTATATGGCATAATACCGTCATGGCAGCAATGTATATGACATAATACCGTCATGGCAGCAATGTATATGGCATAATACCGCCATGCCAGCAATGTAATGCATTGCATGCATGCGACTTTGTTGAAACTGGTCAACATTTCTTCCTACTCTGTCCTTATTATTGCAAAGAAAGAAAACATCTTACTGATCGCCTTACTGTCTTAGTAAAGGTTGGCATTAAAATTCGGTTGTTTGGGAATCGTTACTTAAGTATTGATTTAAACATTCAAATAGTTGCTGCAGTAAATGCGAATATAAAATCAACCAAATGTTTTAATCTCATTTAAGAGGGAATCTTGTTTCGTTTCTCAGTCCTCTGTGACCGGCTAGCCATCTGCTTCGGTTTTCTTTTAGTTTTCCAATTGCTCTTTCCTTCTTTTATTGCCATCTTTTTAAATTAGTTTATTTTTAACTTAAATTAAATATCTAAATCTACTGAGTTTGCTTAACATTTTGATAATGTTAATCTATTGCCATAACCATACATTATTGTGTTGGGAGAGAATCGCGATAAGCTTTAGCTTTCGTTTTAAAACTATTTCCTTTGTATTGTATGTTATATTCCATAAGATATTCGAAACAAAATATCTTTAAACTTATAAATGGGAGTTAACTTTTAAAGTAATTATATTTTTGCCACGTCCGGTAGATCATATGAGCACTTATTTAAGACATAATTTTAATTAACGTAAAATCATATATAAAGTTTAACATAGTAGTTTTTATAATCGGATGTTTGTGACTGTGTTGTAGCTTTTGCCCCAATCTATAATATTTGTTTAGTTGTTTTGCAACTGAAGACTTGCATGCTTTTCAATGCATTGCACAATCGACTTACCAGGGAATAGCTAATAGTCCCCAATATTTGCATACTTTTAATCGCTTCCAGGGTAAAACTTACACCGCTCAAACAGCGCTTTGATTAACTTGGCGATTATTTTCAGTTTGCTGAAAACGAAAGCCAGATGAAAACGTGCACAAGCATAGGTAGAAATGTCCGGAAAATAACTTAAAGTATAAAACCCGAATATATCTATATTTGTATACTCCTGCTATTACATTAAAAGGGTTTAAAGATTTCATATTAATTAACACACGCACACATAAACATCATGCCGGTGTTATGGAATATTGTTCGTTGTCACAATTGTCACGATTGTTGTCGACAGTGTCGTTGTTCCGGTCGACCAATTTAGTTCAGCTAATATTCAGCGTCAAACGGATACTCCGGGTGACCAATGGTTCTGAGGAGAAAGCAAGAAAAGATTTCATTGTACACGTAATAATATAAACAAAGCCACCCGACACAATCTTGTCATTATTATGTTAAACATCTGGTTTATAGTCTACTTCTATATCACTGTTTGCTCAACCGACATAACAATTATACACCCCCCTGCTTATATTCAGCCGACGTGACAGTTTTACCGCACCCCCCTCCCCCCCCCCCCCCCCCCCCACACACACACAACCACCCACACACAGTCTCCTTCAGCCGACGTCACAGTTTCACCCACACCCCACAACCACACCCACACCCTGATAGGCTGGTATAAACTTTAAGGCTAAGCCAGATACATCTGGCTTAGGATAGGATTCTCAGGAAAGAAACCAGCGACGCACCGCAGAATTTTTTTAAATTTTGGCACTGGGACTCGATTCAAGCCCAATGATGGTACATTTAAATCTTTAAACTCGAGTCCGAGCTTATCCTCAAGCATATGATTGGTCAGATTTTAATTAGACTCGAGCTCAACGTTTTATAACCCCAGGCCTGGAACAGTAAAGAGCGTTGTAAGTTGGCGACTCAAGCTGTTCGACCACAGGTACCTACAAACAGATCTCAGTTTATCAGCATTTTTGTACTTGAACACTAAGACATCGTTTTAAAACATTGAATGCTATCAAATCCATACGTGAAATATTTCTTGGAACTCTGGCGCTTTATGGTAAAAATCTCAAGAATAGTTCTTACATTGGCTCCTTGTAAATTCGTAGGTTTTTGTTGAGTCCATTGATCTTCGCCATGTCGTCTTCAGACAGTTCAAAGTCGAAAATCTGCAAATGTTTGTTTTATTTTAATGAATGCGCAGATATAAACATTTCAAATACAATAAAACTCAACATCTAACCATTGTCAAGATGGCTGAACATGTGGCACTTGAAGTTCGCAGACGAAATTGCTTATTTATTGATTTTTTTTAATTTTTCAAATTATAATAATAAAATAATAATAATAATACATGTAAAAATAATACATGTAATAATAATAATAATAATAATAATAATAATAATAATTATAATAATAATAATAATAATAATAATAATAAGAATAATAATAATAATAATAATAATAATAATAATATAATAATAATAATAATAATAAAATTAATAATAATAATAATAATAATAATGTTATATTGTTGTCGTATGGAGAGAAAGTTCGCTTTTATTTAAAAACCAACATTTTGTCCTTATCTACCTCAATGTTTTCCTTCTGTCGTTGTGGTGTGACGCTCTTAGGGACGGAGACCACCCCGTTCTGGAAGTGCCAGCGTAGGATCACCTGTATAACGAAAGTGATTGAAAGATATATGGATAGACTTCAAACCAATAACGGGTCAAACAATGGCTGTGGAACTATTATCAGACACCCACGTCCACTCAATAGTAATAGTTAATAACAAGTGTTATCTCCTCTGAATAAGTATTATTTATGGAGACAATAGCGTATCAAACAGTAACAGTATAATCATAGCCGTTACAGCAACGTCCAGTAGTTTTGGCGTTGGAAGACTCAGGCAAACGTCTTGGTAGAATCTCTGGGACACCACAGGTCAGCTGGTGGACCTACCGACATTGTCTCCGTCACCCAGAAATCGCGCGGGGGGTGAGTGTCGAGTTGGGGTTTTTCAAGTCGGCGACTAGGTAGACTCGGACAAGGGCGTCCCGTAATGATACAGAACTGACAATTGAACGTGTTTTTTATAGTTTGGGTAGGCTCGTTTTCATTAGCGACTATGACATAAAGCACCCTAAAATTTTACTATGTATTTACGCTATTAGACAATAAAGGAAAACTCTAAATCAAGCACATTTAAAGTATAATACCTGCGCTACTGATTTCCCCGGAAGATTTGGCGATGTCTAGCAGTACTGGGTCCTGCAAAGGGTTGGGCTCGTCCGGATTTCTCCTTTAAAATGTGTAATATCAATATTTAAATGGTTTGGGGTCGATGGATTTCTCACGTAAACTGTATTAGGTATATGTTTTTATAGGATTTGCTAGTCCGGATTTTATCTGTACACTGAGTAGAGTGTTGTATGCATGTATCTGGTTAAATCTTGATTAAAGTACATGCTCTCTGAAGCGTCTTGAATGTCAAACATTCATGATCTTCCTAGTCTAATATTATTACACAGTAATATATTGTGGCCCACATGGAAACCGTCGAGCAGTGCACAAACTGTAGGTGAAGGTAGTCTGTGAAATAATACGTTTTTGTGTCGATGGGTTTATGATAATGTCATGAATTTCTTCCAATGAAAGAAATATTTATCTGGACTTAGACTGCGTCAGCAATTGCAAGCAAACAGTTCCAAAGTCTAGTCATGGGGGGGGGGGGGGGGGGGGGGGGGGGGGCGTTCGAGTATGTCACGATTAACAGTGTAGCGACAGTAAAATAAAGCTTGCCTTTATAAACAGTAAGCGGCAATAATAGTAACCTCGCAAGCTGTTGTGGCGAGGTCATCGTTCACAAAAGAAACCGAGTAATGTCGAGGATTTACGGATACTGCTTGCAATTACAAAAAGCTGGTTAGGCAGGCAAAAAGGAAGAAAAGTGAATGATTCTATAATTATATACATTGTACAGTGGACATACCACGGGACCGCTGGGGCTCCCAAAGGGGCATATGCCGTCACAAGTATCCCGTTATCTTGACAAAATTTCCGCAACTTTTCATTCGACATATACGGACTCACCTCGATCTGTAAAACATAGATACATACAATAACTTTAATGAAACGATTTATACCCGCTTTGACTAACATAAACTGAAGGCTAAGGCCGGAACCACGGCGAAACGTAACCGGTGTAAGGATTGTGGTGAGAGAGGTGGTTTCTGCTTAAACCTTATACATTATGTGGCACATATAATGGCTATTTGTCCACATTTCCTAAACTAATTTCAAATGAGTTAACAAAAAAGCCCATAAAATTTATAAAATCTTTTAGAACTTGGGAGATAGAAAAAGATTTTAAATTACATCGGCGGAATCCCGAAATGCTTCAATCAGTTACTTAAGCGTTTATTTTATCCCGTGACCTGCTTTTTATTTCGTCAGTGACCTTTTATTCGTAAATAACAATGGCGGATGAAGGATGTCCGACTCGAAAGAAAGGATGGACAGCTTTGTCTTATTCAGAAAGAAAAAAGAATATCGTTAGCTCGTAGGATGGAACAGCACAAATCTAAAATTCAACTCAGGTTGGACAAATACCGACGACACCGTTTACTTTCGTCGTTATTTTAATATATTTATATATATTTATATTTATAAAATATATATAACCAATTATTTGAGGCCTTTGAAAATTTAGCTTTAGGAATTTGGACCGTTTTCACGTGAAACGGTGTGAAACTGGTATGGATCCATACCAGTTCACACCGCGGATCATCCGCGGCTGCGCCAGATCGCGTCTCTAAGCATTCCAGATACTATAAGCGATGCCGTGAAATATACTATTATATAAAATATATCATTTATATAAACTATACAGTTTATATAAACACACTATTAATATAAACTATAATATCGATATAAAAGACACCATTTATATAAACTATACTAATTATTCAAAATATACAATTAATATATTATATTTATATAAAATATGATATCGATATAAAATATACTTTTTATACAAAATATACTATTTAAACCAAGTATAATAGTAATGTAAAAATACCATTGACATAAAAATACTATTTATATAAAATAAACTATTTAATAATTATACGTTACATTTGTAAATATTACCAAACCCCTCTCCAGCTAAAGAAAAATCTTAAATGCGTCCTTTGTTTCCACTTTTGATTTTCCTTCAGGGCACTGCCAATCAATTATGGGAGAAAAGTACAATCGGAATTATAATTCGCAATATATTTGTTTATATCCAGTTTGTAGATCGCTTTGAATTATACATTCTTAAAGCAATTAAGTGCGTATTGTCTGACCAAACAATAAGCTCCTTTTTTGTCCATTTATTCTTATATGTTGTTTCTTTAATCGTTTATAAAATTGTGTTTTTTATATGATTTTTATTTCCATTAATAAATCATTCGCACAATTATAAAAAAAATAGTTTTTATCATTAGTCGACTATTTAAGACTAACTTGATTGTTGGCTGGCTTAATCGTGCAACTGTTTAAAACACGGGTGGTTTGATCCTTATTGAAGTTTGATATCCCAATGTTCTTTGCCAGTCCCGCCTTCTTGCATTCCTCCATTGCCAAAAAATATTTGTAGTAAATATATTATAAAACTAAATCTAATAAAACTGCTAATAGAGTCTTTCACTTGAATGTTATCTTTTTTGAAAATTGCGACAGTAACAATACAAAGATACTAAAATGCCATAATTTTAAAACCGATACATACATGAAATAATAAAAATATGTTTTTCTTATTTTTTTATGTCCGCGTCATAGGTCTAGGAAAGACAAAGGCATTTCTCTATATACCGTGCATTGTAGTTTATATTCCCCGAACAATGAAAATAGCAGGATTTATAGTTCAGGGCTTACACTAGACAGTATTTCTGTATACATTTGTGTAACTATATCAAATAAATTAAAACTTTTTGTTTCAAAGAAACATTTGTTTCGAGACGTTTTGGCCGTATGACCTTTCTTATACACAAACCGAAGAGGGTTTTTCTTTTCTTTTTAAAAAATCCATTATGATATTTATAGCACTTTAAGATGAAAACACCTTGACTTAATCTCTTGCCCTTAAAATGCAATACGAATTGTACCGATTAAAATATTTAATATATATTTATACATCCTATATTTGATATGTTGTTTATAACATACCGGAACTTGTGTAATTATATCAAAAGGCATGTACTAAGACACTATTATTAAAACTCCGGACAGTTCGGAAAATGTAGTAAGCTCTCGCATGATGAACATGTGACAACAAATCAACTTCAAGAAAAGTATCAGTCAGCCTATCGCAAATTCTATTCGACAGAGACTGCACTTATCAAAGTCAAAAACGATGTCCTAAAATCCCTTGACCATGGCAATGTTACAGTCTTGGTTATGCTTGATCTATCAGCAGCTTTTGACACAATAGATCACAAAACTTTGGTACAGAGACTTGGAAATGTTTTCGGAATTGCTGGAAAACCACTGGAGTGGATAACATCATACCTTCAAGATAGAAAACAGACAGTATACATTAACAGTGTGCTGTCAAAGCCGGTCACACTTAATTTTAGTGTCCCACAGGGGTCTGTTTTAGGGCCAAACTTTTATACTATGGACACTAAACCACTTGGTGCCATTTGCAAAGATCACGGGCTGCAATACCATCTCTACGCCGACGACTCACAGCTTTATCTATCTTTCAAACCATTAGATGACATTTCTGAGGAAGAAACATTACAATGCATTCAATCGTGTCTCCGAGACATAATATCATGGATGAATGCTAACATGCTCAAACTTAACACTGATAAAACAGAAGTCATCATGTTCTCATCTCCGTATAACACCAAACACATTGAAGATCTATCGTTAACCGTGGGTGACTCTAAAATAAACCAATCGGTTAATGTTAGAAATTTAGGTGCTATCTTTGACGCAAACATGAAGATGGAAGAACACATCAATCCGGTATGCATATCATGTTATGCCCATCTTAGACAAATAGGCAGAATTCGGAAATATCTGGCAATTGATGCATCTAAACAACTTGTCACTTCATTGGTCATTTCGCGCCTAGATTACTGCAATGCACCATTGTAGGGAGTACCTCAAACATTAATGAACATACTGCAGATTGTTCAAAATACAGCTGCCTGCATCATCTCCAGAACTTTGCGGTACGATCATATATAACACTTGTACTTAAATAATTATATTGGCTTCCGGTGCAATACAGAATCCAGTTCAAAATTTTAACACATACCTACAAATCTTTAAACGGAAAATCGCCGTAATATATGGAAGAAAATGTTATGTGTTTACAAACCACGAAGGAATCTACGATCTCAGAACAAAGCACTTACTTTAGTGATACCAACAAGTAAAACTGTAACCTATGGCGACCGACGATTTGAATATGCAGCTCCGAAACTGTGAAACGATCTGCCGTCTGGTGTGAGAGACTCAAGCTCATTGTGTTCTTTTAAACGTGCACTTAAAACACACTATTTCAAACAAGCCTACGAATAGTATTTTTATCGTGAATAATCTAAGACAATGATTTTAGAAAACTGTGTGACTATTGTGTGATATCAACCATAGTTTAACAATTTGTTTTAATTCTGCTAATATCTTTTAAGACAGTTACAGGTACTTAAGATGTTGATTATAAAATACATTATTTTTAATTTAGTATCTTAGAAGTTTCGCTAGAATATTTTAATTCGTATGATGTCGATATTCAATTATTTGAATTTCAAACGACTTGGTTTAATACCACATTTTAATTGATTGTCTCATATTCTGTTCTTAGTATGTCGTAGATCCTTGTTATTTGAATGTCTTTTTTAGTATTTTAAATTGTAGTTGCTGGTATTTGTTTTATATCATTGTAAAGCGCCTTGTGAAACGTGGTATATGAAAAGGGCGCTATCTAAGGTTGGTAATTAATATTCATAATAATACTATTTGCTTCAAGCCGTTTAATAAGGGGGCAATGTTGTCATCACTACAACTTTAAATGCCTTTGGGTATGTAGCGCAGCCCGCGCCGAGGCAGAAACAACTCCCAACCCCCCCAACCCCCCCCCCCCCCCCCCCCCACCCCCACCCCCCCCCCCCCCCCCCCCCCCCCCCCCCCCCCCCCCGTACCTGGAGCTGGCGCTTTACCGATTGCGCTTGCAGGTCCAGTCAAGTTTGATATATTTCGATGACATAAAAATAAGTTTAAACTGAAAAAGAAAAAAAAAGGTTGGAAACAAGTACCTTCCAAACATCCTCAAGTTTATAGGAGGCAAACAACACCTTATCGTTCTCGTCCTTTGGTACAATGGTCTCAAAGTCACTATCCTGAAATTGTTATGTTTATATGGACACTGTTTTAATCATAACAGAACATTGTGCTTTGAAAATCTCAGATGATAAACACACATATAAAAAGAAAACACACAGCGCTTTGTGTGTACGCAAGCGGTTCGGGCGCAACCCATCCGCACTTATGAAACATCACCTAGCAGGGTTGTCGTTCGTACATCAGTATATATATACTATGCGAATGTAAACTAGAACACATCATATTTATACCATACACGTAAATACACAAACTAAATAAAATACATGCTGACATTATTTAATTAAAATTATTCAAATAGTTTATCTTTATCTCACTTATTTTTCATAAGCTAAGTGTGTAACCGATTTGATCCTTCTATTTTCAAATTCCTAACCGACGTTTTATCTGACGTCATACAGAGTCACGTGTCCTTAATTAATCTGAGCCTGTTACAGAGGTAAATGTAATACACCTACAGGGTAAGAGAGTGCCTTATGAGGTCCACTTAAAATGTCCGCTTGTTACTAAAAAATAGTCAATAAGTAAACAAAATGGCATCCACTTAATTGCACACAAAGCGCCATATATACTTACTTCCCACCGAGTATGTTGCGGTCTTAAAATTACTCATGACCCATCGTTTGGGGAAAATACAACTCATTTGGGTGTTTTAGAGAAGAAATAAATGACCAAAATGTCGGTTTCTATCTTAATCGTAACTACCTACGCCTATCGCTTTTGTCTCTACTTTATCCTATACGTTTGAATTATCTACGTATATTTTAGGGTCCTGGGCTTTTTCTCCTTACGTTTTACTTCTTTTTATTACTTATTATGTTTTACTTTTTTATTCTCACTGTCAATACTACTTCTGGCAAGAACTAGTACATTTAACATGTTTGCTCCACGACCTACATTCAGTGATGATGGATTTTATACATATAACAAGCAATTAAATCACGTGTGCATATCTTCATTCACTTATAGCATTTGGCTTAATATCCACATTGAACAGTTCTGGCAAGATTATCTTGATTTATTATTTATAACGTGAACACCTCTATGCTTGCATACCTTTAACAATATTAGAATGACATCTTACTTTTGCATCCACTGACTTACGTACCTTTAAAGCTGTAGGCCAGTGTATTAGAAACATGTCTACATAATCAGTTCGGAGTTTCTTCAGCGAATCTTTCAACGCTTCCATAACGCTACTGGGATTGTGGTGAGTGTCCCACAACTAAAAATATATATTGCTTGTAAAAGTATATCGTGCAGTAAGCATAATTACAGCGAGGTTATGATGAACTTGTTTATATAAAAACGATGATCAGTGTTCACTGAACACCAAAATAATATAACGGGTTGAATGAAACGATTCGATATACAGACAGAAACAGAGACAGACGGACAAACGGACGGATAGATAGACAGACAGGCAGACAGAAAGTCAGAGAGAGACAGAGAGCCATACAGACAGAGACACAGACAGAGAGAAAGAGAGAGAGATAGAGAGATAGAGAGAGAGAGACCTAAAGTTTTCAGTACAATTTTCAGTAAATCTGGTGTTTTATGGTCTTTCGTAATAATCCCCTCCATAATGTCTTCTTACATTGTCAATTTAAAAGTCACTGAAATAAATCAACAAGAAAAATTGATGCACAGCATCAAAGTCGCCGGTAAATAATGTAAAAATAAAATGTTGTAAACAGAGCATTCAGCAAAAGAAAATGTTTCCGCAAAACAGTTGCATATATGAGCCTTAATAATCTTATACCTCTGACCAACATTTACATTATTAATTAACATAACAAACCATTTAGTAAATATATTGGTCCTGTATTGATAATTAAATCAACATCCAAATCAACCGTTCCATATAATATAATTAATATACGATAATATTCCCGAACTGATTGCAAGCCTGTCTTTGTTGGTCATGTTCGGTCATAACAATGTTATTTCATTCAGAAATTATTTTGTATATGCTCAATTGCTTTGTATGTATTGATCCAAGTACTTCAGGGCGCAAATAAGAAGTTATTACTGGTCATTAAATGTAGACATATGTAAAACTCTATAAAATGTACCTCTCTATCATAGCCCATCAATTTCAGTCGATAACAAACTGAACTAGGTATGTATCTGTAAATTCAAACTTTGCTCATTTTACATCAGCACTGTGTGTCCGAGGTCACATGATTGTCAGGGAATTCAAAACGGGTGGAAAAAGCTCAAATACAGTCCAATATGTATGGGAATTAGCTTGTTTACCAATCGTAAACTGTCAGATTATCTCTGTATTAAGTGCACAGGCACTGAACACATAGTAACTATAAAAGGTACAATAAAACAGTTTAAATCCTAACACAGGGGCGGATCCAGAGGGGGGGGGGGGCGAAGGGGCCGCCCCCCCCCCCCCCCCCTATTTTTCGACGACCAACAAAAAAAGAGTGCTAATTTATAAGGAAATTATGCCCCACAGATGCTTGGAAATCGCATCTCAGCGCATCTAGAATTCAAAATTTTCGCGGATTTCGCGCCTGCGGCGCGATCAGCTCCGGCCTGCGGCCGAATGTTACTCCCTCGGTCCCCTATTCTGAAATCCTGGATCCGCCCCTGTAACAAAACTTGAATGCAAAGAAATTTTACACATCTATCTTTTGAAATGTTTTATTTAACTCTGTGATAATTAGTGCAGACTGCCCCTGCTAATGAATTAGTGCAGTGATGTATTATGAACATAAGAATCAACAATTGATATTAGTAAGTTTTTAATTGTAATTTTGTCACGGTTCTAACGTTTATTGATTTTAGCTTAAGCAGTTGTTGTTTTAGAATAAAAAGAAACCAAACACCATGATAGATATATAACAATATGTTCATTTTATTGTTGAAGTAGCATAAATATTACTGTTAAAAATAATATTGCTTCTCAAAGCTGTGACGTCACCCCACAGACATTTCCAAAACCAATAATAAATATAAGGGTGGCCGTTCGCGGCGACCCAATAATCAATAATGTTTATTAAAGCTACAGATTGTTAAAATTTTCTCCATTTGTTACCTTAGTTGTAATGAAAACATCCGCTCTTTTGACCGCCCCCTCTGCAATTTTTTCCTCAATGGCCGCTCCAACCAATGGTTCCGTCCCATAATTCCATGCCGTGTCAATATGGCGGTACCCGATATCTATGGCGTTCTTGACCCCGGCAAGAACTTGGTCATTGCTGCCCTACAGGCGACACAAAATAGTGCTCCTGAATTATTCTGTTAAATCCTAATATGAAAAAATTGATGCAGATCATCAAAGTCGCTAGAAACTAATAGAATGTAAACCTAGCATTCGTGTTAATTCGTGCCGAATTTGTTTCGTATATATACTCATTTACTTTGTGTGTATTGATCCAAGTATGTACTGCAGTGCGCATGTAAGTTGTTATGACTGGTCATTAAATGTAGACATATGTAAAATTATATAAAGTGTAGCCCTCTGTTATCCGTAGCACATTATTTTCAGTCAGAAACTAATTGAACTAGCTTTCTATCTGTAAATTTATATTTAGCACATTTTACATAAGCATCGTTTGACCGAGGTCACATGAGTGTCGAAAAATTCTTAATGTATAGAAAAGGCTCAACTACAGGACAATGTGCGTGAGAAGTAGCTTGTATATCAATCGCGACCTGTCAGTCCATTTCTGTATTAGCTGCGCAGGCACTATCTACACAGTAACCATAAAAGAACAACCAAACAGTTAAAATCCTAACAAAACTTGAATGACAAGGAAAGTTCACGCATCTATCTATTAAAAATTTAAAATGTTTCTGTAGAAGTCAGTGATAATTAGTGCAGTGTTCCCACGCAGACGAATTAGTGCAGTCATGTAATATGAAAATAAGAATCAACAATTGGTATAATTAATAAGATTTTAATTGTGATTTTTGTCACAGTTCTTATCTTATTTTTTTTTTTGTTAGCTTAACTGGTAGTTGTTTAAGATACAAAAGAATTACAGAAACAAAAGACCAATCATAAATACAAGAAAAATTAATACCTGTTACTTATCATAATTGTAAGCTAAAATTCATTGTTGTGAACTACACTGTTAAAACCCCGGAACATTCGGTTCTTTTCTCTGAAAAAGGCCTCACGGAACAACTGCGACATCATTTAATTGACTACTACGCTACCTTCCAGATAAAAATGCATTCCGTAAAAGGTAACGCTCTCAAGAGCGGCGCCCATAAGGGTCGCCGAGATGATGATGATGATGATGATATTGTCGGTGGTGGAGGTGGGGGTGGTGGTAGTAGTAGTGGTAGCAATGATGAAATTGATGAAGATGATGATATTGATTTTGGATGAAGATTATGATATTGATGGTGATGATATTGACGATGATGAAAAAGAAGATTATGATCATAATGATGATGATTGTAATCATGATGATGATGAGGAGGAGGATGACGGGTAATTTTTGTGGAAAATACTGTGACAATTATTTTAGATCTTGGATTTTAAAAGGAAACTGTGTTAACATCTTACCATTTCTCCATACAATGTCCATGTCCCTAGACCAATAGCAGGCATCGAACCCTCACTGGAAAATTTGAACGAGTAAGCCATGGCAAAAAAAACGGCGTGTGAACTATCTCAGACAGGTGCAACTGTGTCGGCTATCCGAATTGACGTACATCCATAAATTTTCTCAATTTACAGTGTCCGCTAACCGTCTACCTTAGACTTCAAGTGCAATGGAAGATAACACAAAGACACAATGTACATTTAAAGCGTAGTGACATTTTAGTCGGTGTCTCAAATCTTAAAGTTGATGTCTTAATACTAGAGTCTTAAGATAACAAATCTACCTTAATCAGTGTCTCTCCCCTTTTCCATGTACTCATAACGTCTGCTTCGATGGCATGTCGGAAAATTAAAACGACTGGGTCAAAGTGGACAAGTTTACAATTGTTAAAAGTGATATTTGACATTTAAGGCCAAACAACGAAACAACTAAGTGTTACACAAAATGCTGCTAATTCTTGTCCTACATCTATGTGACAAGTGAAGCATAACAGCCAAATCGTTGTCACAAACATGTATTAACCAGACACCGCAAAATAGACGGACGCTCCGCATATGCAAATTTATTTTCTGAAAACTAATATGTGTTTTTATTTATCAACAACGCATAAATGATGGCACTCTTTGTCGTATAAATATGCCTTTTTAGTGGCACTCACTGGTGCGTTCATCTTTTTCTTTCATTCAGCTCGTCTCTATTAAACAAACAACTGGAGTAACATGCGGTATTTATTATCGGATGCACTGACTACGCTAATTTATATAAAATGATTTGGAAGTTTTTGGAAGTGCTACATCATGTTTCCATATGTTGTTTGTTCATGTAGCTGTTGTCACAATAAAATCCGTTGCACTAAATCGAGAGGAACTGTATATTCACAGTATAATGTTAGTATTACTGTATGTACACGATGCCGTCTTCCCTCCGACGAACTATAACATGCTATCCGGAAGATGACTGATGATGATACTGATTGCTATTTCATCGTTTGTTTGTTCCCTTGTCTTGCTGTGTATGACCATTATATAATTGTTGTTATCAAAATCATTACAGTCTTCAATAAGACAAACCGTTGATGCGAAACATCAAAGGCGACACAAAAGTGGAAGAGGTAAACATATTTGAAAAGCAATGGTTTTTATTTGAAAGTTTTCAGTATACAATAAATCTCGAGAAGAAGTATGTATAACATAAATTCCTGCGACCATGAACTGGTTTAAAACAAAATTAAAAGCAAAACCCGACAATATTTAAAAGATTTTTCAAGACGTTTCATATGTAGAAAAAAAGTTGCAAAATTATATTAACTATAAAACTAAAGTGTTCACGCAGAAATTGCACATGTGCAGCAGCCGCACAATACACAATTATTGTTCATATAGTAAGTAATTTTGAAAAATACATTCACACACACACAAATAAATAAATAAAATAATATGAACGCTGTTTACCGAATTAGGACCCGTATTTTACTGCAAAATAAACTTTCCCCATGTGCAAATTTCAGTGAGCGTTCCATATACAGGCGTCGCGCTCCAATTATATTTGCTCCATAGCCGACCATTACCTTCGTAACATTCTCCGGTTATGTGACAAATTAAATCGGAGCACTTTGGACAATCAAATACAATACTTTACGGAATTATATTTAAATGACTCAAATTGAGCACCTTGTCGGTTTTGTGGTGTCAACAGAAGATGTTTTGTCCCTCTTAAAGCGCTTATAACTGTCTTTTGAGTAAAAAATGGCGCAGGACAAGCATAAGTGCATTATCCTCACTGGAACCCTTTGTAAATATTGCATGATTAATTCTCATATATATATATATATGAATATATGTGCGGTATAATAAAAATAATTGTCGCATACATACATACATGCATGCATGCATGCATGCATGCATGCATGCATGTATGTATGTATGTATGTATGTATGTATGTATGTATGTATGTATGTATGTATGTATGTATGTATGTATGTATGTATGTATGTGGGGTATAGGGGGCTCTGGAAGAGGTAGTACCCTTGTAGCTCGTCTGCTGCACCCTCCGGGGTGGACGAGTGTCACCGGTCCTCGACCATCTCCTAATCTCTCACATGTGGCTCCACGTGCCATACCCCGGTTCTTTGCTTCAGCAGGCAAACTAAACCATGTGAGGGGGCGCCACTGCCTTGTGGTTAGCTGTTGGTTCAGCGAAGGCTAAGGGAAACAACCCTTATAGAAAATTCGGAGTGGAGTCCCGTAGGCAGTCTCGTGTCAAACTCTGGTACGTTTCCTGGCAACTCCTGCATCTAGATTCATCCCTGGCCGTCTTGACTTTGTCTTGCCACCAGGTTCAGTGATTCTGGCCGAGAGAGTGTGAAAGGTGCTGCCTAAGTCTCCTACACTTTAAACCAATTCACGCGCAAGTCACGAAGACATCATCGCTGTTGAAGTTCAACTTTTAAGTCCTGTGGCGATGGGGGAGCGACGACGTAGCAGGTGTGGATACACTGGCAGCTGCAGCCGCGAACCTGCACGCAGGCGATCCAGGATATTGGTCGTTTTTCACTGACCGAAGCAGCAGTGAAACCCGGTAGCACCCTGGATGACTAAGCAGCCCTTTTCAGGAATGCACTGCTTACCTCCGTAGACTGAGGAAGGGGCTAGAAAAGGTGCCCTAAACATTGTCTGCTTCAACATACCCGGGCCAGTTCACCGCGGCTGGCAGGGATCCCATATATAGCGGTCGTAATCAAAGAATGAAAAATACGAAGGTGGCTGAGCTCACCATAGGTACGTGGAATGTACGCACCCTGCTAGACAACGCAAACACTGACCACCCAGACAGACGAACTGCTCTGATTGCCACTGAGCTGGCCAGATACAACATTGATGTGGCTGCCCTATGCGAGACCAGGTTAGCAGAAGAAGGAAGTCTGACAGAAAAGGGTCCAGGTTACACATTCTTTTGGAGTGGTAAAAGTCAAGATGAGCGCCGTGAAGCTGGAGTCTGCTTTGCAATAAAGTCCGACCTAGTAAAGAAACTTACATGTCTACCAAAGGGCATCAATGACAGGCTCATGCTTATGAAGTTACCACTTACAGGCAACAAACAGGCCACACTTATAAGTGCATATGCACCAACTATGACCAATCCTGATGACATCAAAGACAAATTTTATGAAGAACTTAACACACTCATTACCAGTGCGCCAAAAGATGACAAACTACATATTTTAGGCGACTTCAATGCGAGAGTTGGTGATGATCATCACGCATGGGAGGGAATCATTGGCAAGCATAGCATTGGAAAATGTAACAGCAATGGCCTACTTCTGCTACAAACATGTAGCACTCATGATCTTACCATCACCAACACTATGTTTCGTCTCGCAAACCGCCAGAAAACAACTTGGATGCATCCAAGGTCTAAGCATTGGCACATGCTGGACTATGTAATCACACGAAAATCTGACCGTCAAGATGTCTGCGTCACTAAAGCTATGTGTGGTGCTGAATGCTGGACAGACCATCGTCTAGTCATCTCCAAGCTTAAGCTGCGAATCAAACCAAAACGTCGTCCTCAAGGAAAGAAAGCACCCAAACGTCTAAACACATCAAAGCTGAAAGACAAAGATATAAAAGAGAACCTTATTGATGACCTAACCAATGAACTTGAAGACCTCCAATTTGGCCAAGCATCTGTTGAGAAAGAGTGGGCAATGCTGAGAGACAAGGTATATGATATCTCACATAGACATCTAGGTCCAGCTTCTCGTAAGCACCAAGACTGGTTTGATGATAATGACAAAGAAATCGGATCCCTCCTAGAACGTAAAAAACAACTCTTTCTTGCCTATCAGCTCGATCCAAAATCTACATCAAAGAAGACTCTGTTTAACAACATTCGTAGGGAGATCCAAGGTCGCCTTAGGATCATGCAGAACCAGTGGTTAAGCGCCAGAGCTGATGAAATCCAGCATTTTGCAGACATTAAAGACATGAAGAAGTTCTATGACGCCCTGAAAGCCATATATGGTTCTCAACCATCAGGCACTGCTCCACTGTTGGCAGCAGATGGGTCTACACTTATCACAGAACGGGAATCCATCCTCAACAGATGGGCCGAACATTTTGAATCGGTACTCAACCGTCCGTCTTTCATCAACCAGGCTGCTATCAACCGACTACCACAAACTGAAATCAACGACGACCTAGACCATTCGCCCACTATTATTGAAGTGGAGAAAGCTATCAAGCAACTATCACAGGGCAAGTCACCAGGCACTGATGCTATACCAGCAGAGATATACAAGGCAGGAGGTGACACACTCACCCAGAAGCTTACTGGTCTGTTCCAGTCATTCTGGAGTAAAGGCACGCTTCCACAAGATTTCAAAGATGCATCTATCATACATCTATACAAGGGGAAGGGAAATAGACAATCATGCGACAATCACAGAGGTATCTCATTGTTGTCCATTGCCGGCAAGATCTTTGCAAGAGTTCTCCTAAACAGACTGATCAAACACTTGGAACAAGGTCACCTTCCAGAAAGTCAGTGTGGTTTTCGTGCTGGTAGGGGCACTGTGGACATGATATTTGCAGTCCGCCAAATCCAAGAAAAATGCCAAGAGCAACATCAAGACCTCTTTACAACATTTGTTGATCTAACAAAAGCTTTTAACACTGTCAGTCGTGATGGCCTTTGGAAGATTATGGCCAAATTTGGATGTCCTCCTGCCTTCATTTCAATGATCAGACAACTCCATGAGGGAATGACAGCTCATGTAAATGACAATGGTGAAATATCGAGAGATTTTCCGGTCAATAATGGTGTAAAGCAGGGTTGTGTCCTTGCTCCAACCCTATTCTCCATTATGTTCTCTGCAATGCTCACGGATGCGTTCTCCCAGGATGATGAAGGAGTAGAGATTCGTTACAGAACTGATGGTAAACTGTTCAATTCTCGACGCCTGAAAACTACTACCAAGGTTCATTAAGAGATCTCTTGTTTGCTGATGACTGTGCACTCAATACTCATACTGAGGAGCAGATGCAACTGACAATTGATAAGTTCGCTACAGCATGTGACAATTTTGGCCTCACTATAAGTACCAAGAAAACAGAAGTCATGCACCAGCCAGCACCTGGAAAGCCCTACACTGAGCCCAACATCAAAGTGAAAGGTACTACACTTCAGACAGTAGACAAGTTCACCTACCTTGGAAGCACACTGTCCAGATGTGTACATATAGATGATGAGGTGAACTGCAGAATCGCCAAGGCCAGTGCAGCGTTTGGTGGACTAAGTTCAAGTGTATGGGAACGAAGAGGCATCTCAACAGAAACTAAGTTAAAGGTGTACAAAGCTGATGTACTAACAACCCTTCTATACGCTTGTGAATCTTGGACTGTGTATAGTAGACATGCACGCAAGCTTAACCACTTCCATACAACATGCCTCCGTAAACTACTTGGCATCAGATGGCAAGACAAGATACCAGACACAGAGGTTCTAGATAGAGCGAAGCTGCCTTCAATCCACACCACTCTGCAGAGATACCAAGCACGGTGGGCTGGTCATGTTTGCCGTATGTCTGATGAGCGAATACCAAAACAACTCCTTTATGGTGAACTAACAAGAGGCAAGAGATCAGTTGGGGGCCAGAAAAAGAGATACAAAGACAACCTAAAGCAGTCATTCAAACAACTAGACATTGACACAGATAGCTGGGAAATACTAGCAACTGACAGGTCTGAATGGCGCAGCATGGTAACATCAGGAGCAAAGAAAGCTGAAAACGTGCTCATGGAATCTAAAAAAGAGAAGCGTCTGCAGCGAAAGACTCGAGCCACCTTAACTACAACAACAACCGACTTCAGGTGTCAAACCTGCGGTCGATACTTCCATGCCCGGATTGGACTCACAAGCCATCTCCGGACACACAGAAACCAACCAATAGCGAGTGACTGATGATCAACGTGGTCTTCATCGAAATCGATGGACGAACATAGTATGTATGTATGTATGTATGTATTGTATGTATTGTATGTATGTATGTATGTATTGTATTGTATTGTATTGTATTGTATTGTATTGTATTGTATTGTATTGTATTGTATTGTATTGTATTGTATTGTATTGTATTGTATTGTATTGTATTGTATTGTATTGTATTGTATTGTATGTATGTATGTATGTATGTATGTATTATGCATGCATGCATGCATGCATGCATGCATGCATGCATGCATGTATGATGTGTGTATGTGTGTATGTGTGTATGTGTGTGTGTGTGTGTGTGTGTGTGTGTGTGTGTGTGTGTGTGTGTAGACACCCACACACCCACATGGGGGGTAGAGTGTACGATCTCTCATGAGACAATTATTTTTATCACCAACTCCTTCAGCACTTTGATTATGACATCACGCGCACCAATCGATAAGATATCTCGCATGATGCATCTTAACCAATAAACGTCCTCTCACCCGTCTACGTCATACTGCAGGTATATAACGACCGAAAAACGGTCAACGCCATTTTCTTTGCCATATTAGATGGGTTTGGACCCTGCACATATGCGATTTAGTTAATTACACAGACTATTATCTGGAGGGACGGTTTGTTATAAGAATTCTACACAATATCATCGAAGAGAGACAATTTAGTGTGCTAGTTTGGAAAAGAACCATCATCTGGCATTAGGTGAGTGAATTTTTCGAAATGTATTCACAATACCAGGAAAGACATACTGGCCGCCGATGGCCCAGTAATTCCCACTAGCCAGCCTGGCCCGTCTGGGACTCGAACCGATCCAGCCGGCAAGGCCGCTAACCCTCCTCCGGCTGCTGCTAATCAAGATGATGGAAATATGGGAGCTGCTCCGACCAACGTGCTCGACATAGAGCCTATACACGAGCAGAGTGGATGGACGGAGGTCGTTAAAACGTATAAGCGCACTTTTTGGCATTATGTAATTACATGGACAGGGAGCGTAGTAAGATTTCTGCCTATTCGGGCGGTAGACAGACGATAGTGGAAGACTTTGGGGCACAATTCATTCCGTACGACAACTGCAGAGATTGAGATTTCGGTCTCATACCAGCGAGTGACTTTCCTAATACAAAAGAACATTTACAATAAATGAAACCATGGAGGCTCTGCCTTTATAACAGCACTTTAAATATTAACTCAGGTTCAAAAAGTGACTATTTGTGAACTGCCACGGGCTAGCTAGATCGACTATTTGTGGCGTTAAAGCATTTTTTTGGATTAAAGGCATCTCGAAAGGAATGTGGTATCCCACTGAGCCAGGCCCTCCACCTGCGGTGACCAGGCCTGCTAATTGTTGGTCATCACTGCAGGGAGTCTTTAGCCAATATAGTACTAATCTGTCACAGTAAAACCTCTGATGGGTTAATGCAAATCTAATTTACCTGCTAGTGTGGAAGTGACACAGTAGGCTAGTTTTAGAGGGCTATATTTAGAGGGTTGAACATAGTCATTCAGTTTGTAAAGGAAATTGTTTGTGGTCAGCGGGGTTCCGTTATGCGCTCGCTTGTAAACATAGAACAGCTGACACTTTCCTTTCTACTTCACACACAAAAAGAGGGACAAAGTTAATTAAAATGACACATCAAATCATCAGAACTAATGTTTTTAATGAATTTTACTCGCTTGGATAATTTTATTTTGCTATGGGACAGAACGATTTCTGCTTTGCTGAAGGTTGTAACCATGAGAGATCTCGAGGTGCCACATGCAATTTTACAAGATTCCTGACGATAAAAAGCTCAGATCTGCGTGGCTGACTAATTGGAGAAATGGAAACGTTGTCATTCAGCCTTTGGTTTCAAGCAAAATTCAAATTATCTTCCAAATTATGTTATTTTGAAGACACCCAACCCTCCGCCAAATCAAGGAAAAAATGGTTTAAAGTGCCAAGTATATTTTCCCATAGACCAGCAGTAAGAAAGGCCCCAAGTTGGCAAAAGAAAAAACAAACTTTGCCTGGTAAGCTAATTTCTTTTGATTAGCACCCCCTCCACCCACCAGGCAAAAACCAACCAGAAACCAACCCTCTTTTATTAAAGTTATTTTGATTTCAAATAAAGTTAATTGTTTACATGAAACTCTGATAAAAATTCTGTTTGTTGTTGAAGAAGAAAAAATGCTTATATTTATGTATTCCTTGAGTAATCTGATATCATTTGTGGTTGACTTAAAAACTCCGGGGACTCATACTAGTGAACATTCGAGCTGTCTGCATGCAAAATTATGCAACACAAATATTGTTTATGTTAAATCACAAACATGTTTTCTGTTTTGCAGTCTGGTACACTGGAAGACTGCACACAGCTCGACCTAATCTCCACTTGTTAGCTTTAAGGTCATACTGTAATTTCTGACAGTTAAAATGTTGTACTGCTTAAAATGTGGAACACTTTGACTTGATATATATATAAAATTAGTTCATCGACTTTATTTTCGAAAACTGCAAAATCGAAGATTTTTCCTAGAAACAGCGTTCTAATGCTTACACAAGAAATGTATCACAGGCCAATGTACGTCCCTTAGTGCGTTTGGTGTTTGTACACACAATAACTCGTTAGTGTTTGCCTTTACAGGTAAAGGTGGTATTCGGCTAGCTGGGCCAAAAATATTTTCATTAAACATCATAATAAAACATTGTTACCTGAACAGATCTCGCAAAATTCTCTTAATTGATGTCCTATGCCTGTCTGAAAATTGAACCATAACGACACAATCGCCATTTCAAACATGTATTACCTATCTGAGCTACGCTGCAAGGTTAGCTAATAAAAAAGAAAACCATGTGACCACTTATGGCTTAGCTCAACCACGTCATCCGTTGTAACGTCGATGTCTATGTTTAGCAGGACTCCAAATTGTTCTTGTGTATTGCTTTGAAAGAATGAACATTTAAGTGTTGATTAAAGTGTTTTACTGCCCTAAAATTGAATACTGTTGAAAATCCTCAAAGCTTAGACTAAAGTATGATTATTTTTCTGCCGAAATAAAGTACAAATATCCCAAAGAGAGGTTATATATTGTTAAATATATTAGATATCGGCAAACTGTTGGATGCCACCTTCAAAAACACGAACTAAAGTGTGTGGCAAACGTTTGATTCACAGTTTAGTTGCTTTGGTTTGATCACGTCAATTAGGTAGCACTTTTACATAAAAGCACAGTCACTTTAGCACTAGCACGTTAGAACTTGTACAATAGCACTAACTGTAATGGTACGCATAGCTTAACCTTACTTGTCATGTTCAGTACACACATGATCGGTAAAAGCTTTATTGTGAAACACTTCTCTATCAAATTTACCAAAAAACATTAAAGTTGTATAGGCCCGCCTTTAACGGAAAACCCCATTTATCACATCCTTATTTGAAAGACCCGTGACCGATGACGTGGCGATTGGGAAAAACTCATGTTCTATCCACTTGTATATTGTAAATCATTTAACATTTAGGTAAGGTATTAACGAGATGTGTTTACTTAAAGCTGGAAACTCGCTTAAGTAAATGATCTTAAATGATAAGATAATTATAATACATATCACACACCTGTGTAGACACTCACTTTCTTTGGGCTTTTAGTTTGCATATAAAGGACAACATCCTTTAGGTAAGATTTGAACTTTTTATTTATCTGTGGTTTGTTTGCATTATCTGTCATCCGGATGGTCAGTCAAACAGACGGACGGACAGACAGACAGACAGACAGACAGTAGTGTTGGGAAATCGGTTGCAAATCATAATCGATCATCATTTGGAATCGATTGCCACTTCCGATGCGATTTCACTGATTATAATCGGTTTATTAATCTACGCAGTGTTACGTTCACAAATGGTTTTTGATTAGTAACGTAAATAATTACTCGATACTATAGTGTACTTGCTTCCATTTTTTACAAAACATTTGGTGTTTCAAGAACAAAATACAAATTTTTCACTTGCTTTCTATTTTTATATGCTCGTAAATCTCACGGGCCGCCATTTAAATTTTCAGAGTGATTTCCCTTTATGGCCGGATAGGTGTAAAAGCCGGAACCGTACCTTTATTTGGAGTGCGTTCGCACTCTTCTGTTAATCGATTATGAGAGAATGACATCGATTATCGACATCGAGAGGCTTTAACACGCTGCTAATCGATATCTTCCGATCATCGGCGCATCACTAACAGACAGACAGCTATTCTGAAGTTCTGATTAAAAACATCAACATAATGAAGCTGTAAAAGAACATATAATTTCAAACACTTCATATAAAAAACAACAACATAAACACTGCAAGGTTCAAACGCTTAGTATTGTGTTAGATTTTGTTTCTTGTTTTGTACTACTTGCTGCATCTGTCATTTCGTCAACCAACCATTTAAGTAAAAAAAAGCTCATTATAATTAACTGATAAAATACTTATAAATGGTCAGATACTCTTTATTTAATTTAAAAACAAAAAATAAAGGAATGTAAATTGCTAATGGACACAGACAGTGATTTATGCGAACAACGTCGAATTCAATCTAATTGTTTTCAGCTGCTTCTTTTTGTTTTTGCGGTCAAAACGTCATAAGATCATAATAAAGATAAAGACATACGTTTCAAATACTTTTACCAACTACACTGACTTTTAGGTAAATAGGAGAGATATTCTTAGTTTATCTCGTGCAAAATAGGGTTGTCTCGCTGAAGGCCGAATTATTTCTCCCATTTGAAGGATAAACGTGTGCCATCTTTGCTACAAAGAATATTCTCTATGTACATTTAACGTTTAAAATATATTATGTAAGTAACGAAGTAAGTAACATCATTTTGACATTTAATGCTATAATTGCCGACTGGTTTTCAGTTGAACGCAAATATATAAGGAGATCAGTCTTTTTTTATTTTTATTGTCGAGATGTTACAGTGCTCGACTATCATCTCCAATTTGCTGGTCTATAATGTTTTCGTTTATTTGTGATCACAACGTTCATTTTTTAAATTTGTTTAAGGAAACTAAGTTTGCGAAAATTAAAACAGGACACAAAAACTGAATGTAATCTGTCAGGACAGACAATGCTGCATTCTTCAACATTGTAGTAGCAACCAATTAAGTGTACTTTAAATGCATGCTTTTTTTTACAGAATGTCTACCAGCAACGACAGGAGTTTACCTGCCTACATCCAAACTTTCATACATAGCGGGTAGTGAACAGTCACTGCCGACGCCGTCAACCTGAGGGCGTAGTGGAAACGGGGTCGAAACGCCTTATGACGGTTGAAGTCCACCTGATGACGCTTGTCATTTGCGCCCTAGGAAAGAAGTTGTATAACACATCTTAATGCTTTTAACACATTAACTGACAACTGTATGAAGAAATTTTAAATGTCAAATTTTTATCTTTAAAAATACATGCTGTAATGAACTGTCTTAAAGTTATGAATACAACTAACAGAACAGAGCATAACATTTGATTTGTACATGGAACATTGTCGTAACATTACATACACATATGGAACAGAAAGAATTTCAATTGATGCAGCAATATTTTAGACTACAAATCTAATTTAAATCTGATAGTCACCAAAGTTGAATCATGGCCGAAATTCAATACACGAAAGCGCTGCACTTCACTTGTTTATTCCCCATTTTCGAAATGAAAGAAAATGTTTAGTTATCTCCCTTGTGGAAAGGTGTTGTTCTTATACTTCATAACAAAAATATTATAAATTTTACTATATTTCCTTATTTGATTAAAAAAAAGCAACAAAAACGCTCAACATTTTTCAATAAATTCTTATGTCAATAATATTCCATTTTATGTGCATTCTTCAGTTTTAAGTCTTTTTCAAAAGTTGAAAAAGTGGAAAATCTTAAGTTTTCTGCAATTACCATATACCAAACACTCACCTACAAGGAAGGTAAGCATGTAATTTTAATAGAGTAAAGTCCCTTTACATAAGAGGGATGGGATGGGATTTGCCGGCATTTTTGCCGATACAGTACAGCGACATTTCTATCATTATAGCACAGGGGCACTTATGAGGTGCCCAGGGACTGAACGCGGCCGGTCCATTATACTGACACCGACAGCGTAATGCTGTCCCCTAAGCCCCGAGCGTTAGGAGAGAAGCCACTTCTACCAACTTTATTGTCTCTGGTTTGATCCGGTCGGGGTTTGAACCCGCGACCTCCCAATCCACAAGCCGACGCTCTACCACTTATTTATATAAGAAAAATACATGAATAGAACAACATGGTTCTATCCAAAGGACTTTTCCAGGAACGGAAATATTTTATCATCATGACTACATGTATATTGTATGTGCATATAAGAATTTGATTTGCCAAACTAGTTTACTCAATTCAAAAATGTTAGAAGTTAAATTGAGAATGTTTACAGCTGTAAAATCGTTTTAATGCTCCCTGGTTAGCATGTAAACATGTTGGTTCAAAGCAATTAATTCTGGCATTTTGTCTTAATAACCTGTAATCTTCTAAAACTGACACTACATTGCTATCCAGCTTTTAATAGTATTATTAATAACTGAATAATGTTATTCTTTATTTAGTGCTGTACAAGGTTATTTCAGATTATTTCAAGACACACGGACGTTTAAAATACAACTGCATTGTAACATAAGTCAGGATGATGTATTGCAATCGTTTGCCTGGTTGTTCATAGTAACTATATTAGAAATTAAAAAGTGATGTCGATCACTTGACTTTTTAATTTCCAATATAGGTACTATAGACACCCAAACACTAGAAAATAAAAACATTTTGACATAATACATGTTGACACAAAAACATGTAATAAGCATTTATATAGTAACCCATTATAATTATTAAACAAATATTAACAAAAACATTGCACTTGATTCTTTATACAAATATAGTAAACAATCTATTATTACTCTCAGTACAGCATTAGATTCTTTATTCAAATATAGTGAACAATATTTTATTACTCTTTGTACAGGCCTGTAACTTTTTGCCTGTGGGGTACTTTCTCTTTTTTCCTATGTTTATCAAATCATGACTAAAGTGATTTAATACATATTTGTGTCCCTGAAATATGCTTCTTTAAATAAATATTAAAATTAATATTATAAAAATAAATACCAAGTAAGTATGAACAGACAAGTTACAATGTTAATCCCTTGCTGACATATTTTTGAAAAATGTAACATACTTAGTACTACACAGTCATAAAGCTGGTTTAAAAACTATTGTTGTAAGGTAAATAATTCAAGTAGCATTTTAGTAATTGTTTAACAAAGTGAATTAACAATTCATTTTTTCCTAAAGGGTAGTTTTGTCCGTATAAAAGTAATTGAATAATTCAAATGACATGTAAAATAATTCAGAATTAATGTAATGACTTAAATCTACAGATAACCAAAACAGACTAACCATATTCTTTATATGGTATAATTTTTTATACAATAAGAATATATAAAACAAAGTCCTATGAGCATTGCAACATATACAGAAAAATGACAAGACACAGGACCAAGGTATCCACATGCACGCCAAATGTAAATGTGAGACCAAATCTGGGATGAATCATTTAACAATAAGAGCAAACCTGACATGCCGCCTTGGAACGGTCAGTCGGCAATAGCGACCGACTGGGGTGATTAAACCGGTTTTACAGAGCTCTAACCAAGTGATTTAACAGGCACATTAAATCAGTTTTTTGCTTATGTTAGATGGGACACACAGGTCTCTTATTTATCTTTTACAAATAACAGAGTGTTTTCATTCCAAGAAATCAGTCTTCTGTGTTGACAGGTTTTTTTGTTCATAATATTGCACTCCTGAGAAATCCTTGCCAAGGAAAAGTTACTGTCATTCCTGAATGATCATATCATTAGCAACATGCCTTTCTCTGTCAACAACATCCCTTCTTTTGACCGATGTTTCAAAATCACTAAAACAATAAACCAATCAAATCTTTTTATGACAATATAAGTTTGTTTAGTTGGTACACTATTTTCACAGACGTACACTAGTGTCCCCCATGATACCGTTATCTCGCTGTACACAACTCACGTAATGCAGGCTTTCTACTGACTCTTCATGAAAAATAAGACAGAAGTAGGGCATGCTTTTTTACAAAAAAGTAGGGCAATGTAGCAAATTTCATAAGTAAAAAAATAGGGCTAAATAAGGAATTTCTTACTACATTATTTCTTACGTTATTGTCATGATGTTGCCCAACATAATTCATTGTTCTGTCCATGCTTGAAAGACAGGCACCTCTGACCAATATGTTTGGACTGACTGGCCAAGGGACCATGTTGCTTTATAGGATGGACATCCCAAGGAGTACGTACTAGCACATCTTAACTGCTATTCACAAGAAATAGAGAAACCAAAAGTACAACTAATGAAATATGTTGAGGTTCGTGTTATATTTTCTTTTCTGAAAGAAAAAAGTAGGGATAATAGGGCTATTTCTGAAAAAGTAGTAAAAAATGAGCACTCCTTTGAAAAAGTAGGAAAAAAATAGGAAAAATAGGGACCAGCAGCAAGCCTGTTTAATGAGAGATTAGTGATAACGATGGAGACCAACTAGCACATTATCGAAGACTTTGGCATGATATGTTCTATGATGTTTTGCATCAGACAAACAGAACCACACATGGGTGAAAATCAACGCTTAGATATTTAAATTATTGTGTCACAATCATGCCAATTAGTGTATTGTTTGTGACTGACAAACACAAAATAAGCACTGCAATACTTTTGATGCTCACCAACAAACAACAACAGAATAATTTGAAGGACAGCTGGTTAATAAATATAATATAGTTGTCAGATGTTATAATTTATTTCACTATTCATTGTGATTGATCAAGACCTTGCTGTTTGGAAGAAAAAGAGTACGAGATGTCTATAATGACCACATCTCTCACCTGAGTCATAGACATTAAGTTATATTGAGCAAGAAATATCAGCAATGTTTTAACAGACCATAAAAAGTATTTATGGGTTTATGGTCGAAGCAACATAATTCAGACATTTGGAGATGGTGTCCACTTAAAGAAGCTGTCCTAATTGTGTATAGCATGATGTGAACACCTGGCATGATACCATACCTGACACAAGGTCTGGATCCACCATTGTAAATACAGCATGCCAGGAAGACCTGTATAAAACCACACAAACTCCCATTATCCTGACACTGAGCGGACCTGTTGTGTAACTACCTTGTATTTGCTTTGGCGTTATAATTGAGCTATACTACTACAATTTCTAATTGCCTCGTTTTATCACAGACCATGAATCGAACCAGCGGTCTCCAGCACCTTGTGCCTACGCTTTAATTATTACCCTTCCAGATCCGCTCTAGAATAATTATACTATATGTATCTCCACATAGCAACATTTGCACAATCAGTTTCAATTTCTGTTTACTACAAGGTCATATAAGGAAAATGGCATACACCCTTGCGGTCATATCTTTTGACAGATCAATATTCTTTGAACAACTTTTCATTCCCTCTGTCTGCTGAAGCTCCTGAGGAAGTTTGGTAAGCAAGCAGTTTCAGAAGAAAAGTCATTTAAAGAATTTTTATGTATGTTTGATGGTGGTGGTGTGCTATCACAATAGCTTATCTTGAGTGTATGCTCATGTGAGCTCAAATGGCAATTGCACCAATTGTGACCAAGTCGCTTTAAAAGATATTAAATGTATGTATTATTTACTTGTACCATGTATGTAATGCTTACCATATTCATTGGCAGATTGGTTGTCTGTGTTTCATTCATCTCCCCTTCTGATGACCGTTGGCCAAGTTACTGGAATTTAAATATATTTGATAAATATGTGATTATATGTGACGTGTTTTGTTTTTATTGAAAAATTTTCAGTATGGTTTATTTGATGGGCAAAACCCCAAAACACATCTTTACAAAATTTAAAACTGAAAATAACACAAAACTTTCACAAATCAAAAGGTCAAAATTGAACAAACATTTCGATACTCTTGATATCAGTTGCAAGCTCTTTTATATAGAGCTGCAGCAATTGATTTGCAACTGGATTTGATCAGATAAATTTCCCTTTAAAAATACCCTAAACTGGCAAGTCAATCCTTTTGAATTTGTCATAATTTTTAAAGTATGAAATATTCACATGGGTAATAATTGATTTTCTGGTGTAAATTACCTTAACCCTTTGGTTTCCATACTCATATTTACACTCTTTATCATTTTTTGAAGTGGCTTGAACACATTTAAGTTACAGTAATATTCACATTTAGACTTTTGTGAGCCATGCATCATACATGTATTTCAAATATGGCATAACAATTTTGCACATAATTGTACTATTTATGAATGACATGTTAAATTGACATAGTTGCATGTTCAAGCATGGATCAAATAGTACTAATAAGATCTTAAGCCTCTAATAAAGAAAATGGTTTGAAAACTGTTTCAGCATATTGATTCTCCCAACCTGAAGACATCATGAAAGATAGCATAGTTACATATCAATAATATGTTTTCAGTGGTGGCGATATTATAATCCATTATTGTGTTTTAACACCTTTTTTGTACTGTTTTTTTAGATATAACATGGCAACAATTTTATGGCTATTAAGGTACTATAGTGATGTTCAGTTATGACTGTAAAGGAGAATCCCAGATACGGTCAGCTGACAGACCCTTCCACATAGATGTTTTCATTACAACCAGGACTCAAAAACACGCAGTGAGCCACCAAGGACACTGGTGTAATAGCTGACGACACACTCCCTTGCCCACATTCCAAAACTTTTATGAGTGATCAGCTATCAGTTTCAAAACTGGTTGCACTAGCACTAGTTTCATTTAAGTCAGCATATGGGAACTTATTAATAGACTACTTGTCATTACGAAGAGCATTTCAGTGTGGTGTAGTGGTTTTTGAATAAAGTGAATAATAACAATGTAGTAGCTAGCCTCATTGTCAGATTATGAACTGATCTAATAATAAATTCGTTGCGGACCATAACTGTCTAGTAATACATAATCTACATGTAGTTCTAAAACTTACTCAAAACACAAATTACACATCTAGTAAGCTGGTTCTCGGCTGGTTGTTACGAATAACAAAAGGTCTTCAGTCCCTCCCTTTTCTCTAGGCTAATCTAGGTATGTTTCCATGACTTGGTCCAGCAGTGGGATGGTCTATAACCGTCTATGGTAACAAGGAGACTGCTACTCTATAAATATAATGCACCCTAATATAAAGTAAATACCATGTTAAAAGAAATATGAATGTTGTCGTTATCAAATTTGCTTTGTTTAAAGGATGGCCTGTCAGAATGTACGGTTATAAAACGACAAAAAATGGCAGTTTTATTTGGTTACGAAAATGCATGGGTACGAACGATAAATGCACGTTTAGGCTAAAATGTTCACACTGTCAACTATGACAGCACAATGAATTTGAAAAAGTAAAAATATACACGTGTTGAAAGAAAAAGAAAATCGGTTGCGTAAAAATAATTTATAATCTGTCCGATACTCTGGAGCCGTAGGCGAGCGAAAAGTGAAAGTTGAACGGTAAAAAACAACAACAGGGGATTAACCAGTGTCGAGGAAACAGGCCAATTTAGTGCAAAGCATCAAATCTGCTTCCCAAATTAAGGAGCTCAATAGCGAATGAATCAATAACATAAGCAATCATACATGTTCACTAGATAATGTGCATAAATAGAATAACAATAGGGCCTACTCGCCGTTAAAGACGGTATCTTGTCAAAACATTTTTCAATATGGCGGGCGTGGCTTCATATGCAAAGTATTCCGTAAACTAACGGTATTTTCCGTTGAAATTCGTTTGTTTTTACTTGTTGTTGTTATTGTCGGTTTGTGTAAAAGATTATAACCCGGTTTAAGACAGTTTATTGGCTTTTTGGTGACATGAATGTTTAAGTTGATGCTTTTATTATTATTATATGGCATAAAACATTAAGTTTGAGTTTCCAACTGATTTAGTGCGACCGAACTAATGGGTATCTTCAAACAATGATACTAAAGAACGTAAAATGTAGACAAATGCATTTGTTAAAATGTATCTTGTTAAATTGCTTCTACACTATATGTACCTTATTGTGCCGTTGTACAAATGTTGAAATGAAATTAAGTTATTTAAATACATGGACAGTACGTTTTGCACAGTTGTCTCATGTAGACTATTACATAAGAATACATGACAAAATCCTATGAACATTGCAACATATAATCTGAAAACCCACAGGACAAAGGTATTTCGCATGCAATCCAAGTGAAAAGTAAGAACAACCTGTGATGAGTCATTTAACGAAATGTGGAACACGACAGTTAGCGCCTTGGAACGGTCAGTCGGCAATATGGACCAACTGGGGTGCTTAACAAATGTTAAATGAATAGATTTAAAATTACTGTGTATTGTCCTTATGTATAGATTTGAAAGAATGAACATTTAAGTGTTGATTAACGAGTTGTACTGCCCTAAAATTGAATTCTGTTGAAAATCCTCAAAGCTTAGACTACAGTATGATTATTTTTCTGCTGAAATTATGTACAAATATCCCAAAGAGGGGTCATATATTGTTAAATATATATTAGATATAGGCAAACTGTTGTATAGGCCGGCTTTTAACGGAAAACACTATTTATCACATAGTTAGTGTTTGCCTTTACAGCTAAAGGTGGTATCCATCTAGTTGGGCCAAAATATTTACATTAAACATCATAACAAAACATTGTTATCTGCAGGCGCATATCTGGGCTGTTTTTGAAATTACGCTCAATAACAAGGGACATAACCTTTGTAATAATACTTTTGAATATATTCGGTTCTTTTCTAATGAATAACATGTTAAATGCGGACATGCGAGGAACTTGACGCAAAATATAAATTACTAAAATCCTGACGTGTTTAAGTTTAATCATTTTAAACCTTTTCAACTTGATTGGTGTAGTAATAAGATTTTATAACATTGAAACTAGACTAGTGAAATACAATATATCATTCCTAACCTGGGTTAGGCTTCGACTTTATAAGTGTGTTTGGTACTTTTTTTATTTTTCGAGCGGAGGTTACGCACGTGCGTAAAGTGCGTAATGGGAGAAACGCGCCTGTACTGATCTGAACAGATCTCGCAAAACGATGTCTATTGATGTCCTACGCCTGTATGAAAATTGAACCATAACGACACAAGACACAATCGCAATTAAAAAATTGTTTTACCTATCTGAGCTACGCTGCATAGTTAGCTAATAAAAACACGTGACCACTTATGGCTTAGCTCATCCACGTCGATGTCTTTTTTAGCAGGACTGCCAATTGTTCTTATGTATTGCTTTGAAAGAATAAACATTTAAGTGTTGATTAACGAGTTTTACTGCCCTAAAATTGAATACTGTTGAAAATCCTCAAAGCTTAGACTACAGTATGATTATTTTTCTGCTGAAATTGTGTACAAATATCCCAAAGAGAGTCAGATATTGTTATATATATATTAGATTTAGGCAAACTGTTGGATGCCACCTTTAAAAAAATACGAACTAAAGCGTGTGGCAAGCGTTTGATTCTCTGTTTAGTTGCCTTGGTTTGATCACGTCAATGAGGGAACACTTTTACATAAAAGCAGTCACTTTAGCACTAGCACGTTACAACTAGTATAGTAGCACTAACTGTAATTGGTACGCATAGCTTAACCATACTTGTCATGTTCAGTACACACATGATCGGTAAAAGCTTTATTGTGAAACACTTCTCTATTAACTTTACCAAAATCATTAAAGTTGTATAGGCCCGCCTTTAACGGAAAACCCCATTTATCACATCCTTATTTGAAAGACAGGTGACCGATGACGTGGCGTTAGGGAAAACCAATGTATTATCCATTTGAAAGACACGTGACCGATGACGTGACGATTGGGAAAACCCATGTACTATCCACTTGTATATTGTAAATCAGTTTAAATTCAGGTAAGATATTAACGAGATGTGACTACTTAAAGCTGGAAACTCGCTTAAGTAAATGATCTTAAATAATAAGATAATTATAATACATATCACACACCTGTGTAGATACTCACTTTCTTTGGGCTTTTTGTTTGCATATAAAGGACATCATACTTTAGGTAAGATTTGAACCTTTTATTTATCTGTGCTTTGTTTGCATTATCTGTCATCCGGATGGTCAGTCAAACAGACAGACGGACAGACAGAAAGACAGTAATGATTCGAAATCGGTTGCAAATCATAATCGATCATCAGCTGAAATCGGTTGCCTCTTCCGATGCGATTTCACTGATCATAATCGGTTTATTAATCTACGCAGTGTTACGTTCACATATGTTTTTTTTGTTAGTTACTTAAATAATTACTCGATACTATAGTGTACTTGCTGCCACTTTCTACAAAATATTTGGTGTTTCAAGGACAAAATACATTTTTTTCACTTGCTTTCTATTTTTATATGCTCGTAAATCTCACGGACCGCCATTTAAATTTTCCGAGTGATTTCCCTTTACGGCTGGATAGGTGTAAAAGCCGGAACCCGTACCTTTATTTGGAGTGCGTTGGCATTCTTCTGTTAATCGATTATGAGAGAATGACATCGATTATCGACATCGAGAGGCTTTAACACGCTGCTAATCGATATCTTCCGATCATCGGCGCATCACTAACAGACAGACAGCTATTCTGAAGTTCTGATTAAAAACATCAACATAATGAAGCTGTAAAAGAACATATAATTTCAAACACTTCATATAAAAAACAACAACATAAACACTGCAAGGTTCAAACGTGTTGTAGTATTGTGTTAGATTTTGTTTCCTCTTTTGCACTACTTGCTGCATCTGTCATTTCGTCAACCAAACATTTCAGTCAAAAAAAAGCTCATTATAATTAATTGATAAAACATTTGTAAATGGTCAGATACTCTTTATTCAATTTAAAGATAAAAATAAAGCAATGTAAATTGCTAATGGACACAGACAGTGATTTATGCGAACAACGTCGAATTCAATCTAATCAGTTGCTTCTTGTTGTATTTGCGGTCAAAATATCATAAGATCATAATAAAGATAAAGACATACGTTTCGATTACTTTTACCAACTACACTGACTTTTAAGGGACACACCTGAGTAACAAACACGGGAATACTGAGAATAAAGCATATCTGTTTAAAAATAAATTATTAATTCATAATTACATATTTAACACGATTGCTTAAGATGTTTAAAAGTATATTGCTCAAAAATGTAGTTTATTTAGGTCCGTAGGTCAGCTAATGTAAACAAATGAATTAGGGAAATTAATTAGCATTACCGCACCGGATAAACGTGAGGTCGCGAAGTTTCACGAGAACAATGGCAGTTGAAGTCGCTGGAGACCGTAAGTAAATAGTATTTTGCAATAAATATTTGGTAGTTTTATATGATTTTACACGAATTCTCGTTATTTTAAGTGTGTTTAAAGTTTGCGGACAAGGCCAAAGAGAAAGCAAGTGTGTAAAGCTTACTTTAAGTCACTAATCATGAAAAAGTCGGCTTTTTATCACAGATGTTGATGATTAGAGGGAATCTCAAAACACACATTTGCTAAAGAATATTGTTTTATAATATCGTATTTGTACAGGCCACGACTAGAATTGATTAGCATTGTTTTAAACATATTTTGTTTATGATGTTTACCCATTAACTTGACCAAATATTTTGAGAAAACAAACTGGGATACATGCAATCGCTAATATATGTGCAAGCTAGCATACAGGGCCATAATTCTTTCATCTGCACTAATTTAAATCTTGGCACCAAGTAATTGGCACTAGTCCAATCTGGCAGTAGTTATATGAAGCGATTATATATTTTGACACAGCCAAATTGGCCAGTTTATTTGAAAATATGGGTGAAAATTCAGTGTTTTTAAGTATTTATTAATTTCTACATTGTTTGTGCATATTTTAAATTGCATGTGTAATGTGGTCATTTTGACTGTATCTCCGCTTAAAATTTCTTTCTTGCTTTTAAATGCCTAGATTTACACACAAAAAATGAGTTTTTTTTAATTTGTAAATTAGTAAAGAAGTCTTAGTTTGCTATTGTCATTTTCTGCCTGTTTTACCAAATTATTTATCTAGTGTTTAAGCAAAAACTTATGCATTTGTGTTAATTAGTCTTTGTTTTCTTTCTTAGATGTCTTCAATTTTGGCATCAATGAAAATTAAAGAAAATCCATGATAAAAACTGGAGGTTGGACAAGAGGATAAGTAGTAGGAGAGAATGAGACTGGAGTCTTGTCAGAGGGCTAAGAAGAATCTAGATGGTCACAATGATTTGCTGAAGAATAAGAAATATGTGTAAGCATTCATTATATTGATTTTGCCACCTCCACAGATTTATTCCGTCTTTATTAGTCTCCTACCGGTGTTTACACCGGAGGGGACTATAGATTTACCCTCCGCCCGTCAGTCCGTCCGTCTGTCTGTCTGTCTGTCTGTCTGTCTGTCTCTCTGTCTCTCTGTCTGCCTGTCTGTCCGTTAAAATTCTGGATCCTTTGATAACTTAAAAACTATTAAAGCTAGGCGCATGAAACTTGGTATGTTAATATGTAGCAATATGTACAATATGCACGCGCAACATTTGGGTCGCTACCTTGAAGGTCAAGGTCACAGCATGACCTTGAAGCAAAATCGTGTCCGTCCCATAACTTCGTTAATTGAAGTCGGATTTTTAAACTATTTCACAGAAATGATCACCGTATTGAGATGACGTGTCGCGAGCAAGATTTGGGTCGCTACCTTGAAAGTCAAGGTCACAGCATGACCTTGAAGCAAAATCGTGTCCGTCCCATAACTCCGTTAATTGAAGTCGGATTTTAAAACTATTTCAAAGAAATGATCACCATATTGAGGTGACGTGTCGCGATCAAGATTTGGGTCGCTACCTTGAAGGTCAAGGTCACAGCATGACCTTGAAGCAAAATAGTGTCCGGCCCATAACTTCGTTATTTTAAGTCGGATTTTAAAACTATTTCACAAAAATGATCACCATATTGAGATGACGTGTCGCAAGCAGGATTTGGGTCGCTACCTTGAAGGTCAAGGTCACAGCATGACCCTGCAGCAAAATCGAGTCCCCCCCATAAATGTTGTTATTTAAAGTCAGATTTTACAACTATTTCACAGAAATGATCACAATATTGAGATGACGTGTCGCGAACAACATTTGGGTCGATACCTTGAATGTCAATGTCACAGGATGACCCTGCAGCAAAATCGTTTCCGGCCCATAACTTTGTTATTTGATGTCGGATTTTACAACTATTTCACAGAAATGATCACCATGTTGAGATGACGTGTCGCGCACAACATTTGGGTCGCTACCTTGAAGGTCAAGGTCACAGGATGACCTTGCAGCAACATCGTGAAGTTTTGGATAGCGCATTCAGGTGCACTTACCTTAAATGATAGTACATTAAGGTGCTCAGACCTTAAATAAAGGCCAAACATAAATGTCATGATAAGTTAACAATTATTTAGGCCAGGTGAATTAACCCCAACTACTGTAGATTTCCTTGTTTATTACTTCATTTTGAAGCCATAATTATACAAATACAGACTTCAACCTCAAATTAATTACAAATGTCAATAAACAGGAGCGTATGATAATTAAAAAGCTTTTTGAGGGACCGGTAGGGGACTACTGTATTGCCCGCAATACTATCAAATGCTTGTTTAGTTAACCCTTTGCTGCTCAGAGACCTATTAACTGTGCGCCCCAGGCATACAGTGCAGACCCTCACTGCAGGTGGCTAGCTGTCTTTGCACCCCTGTGAGCGCATACAAAACTGGCTATTTGGTGATAATATTTACACTAGCATTAGTAATGAAAATCCAATCACTTCATAGCATTAAAGTGCATTTTCTGAAAGCTAAAAATAGTATTAATCATACTAGCTATAATAATGTCCAATTTAAAATAATCAGTTACAAACTAGTTTGCTCATGCTTTGCTTTTTGTATGGTGACTTAAGGTCACTGTGTTGGATTTAACTTAATAGTCTTATTAGATTCCTTTCTTATTGGTTGTATTTTTTTAATTAAACAAACTGTTAAACACTTAGAGCTCATCCTTTTGTTTGTGAATAAATGTGGATAAGAACTTAAAATACTTGTAAATATATTCATGTCTTGTACTATTCTTCAGGAAAACAAAACTGTCATATTTCACATTGGACCCAACTGAATGCCCCCCCCCCCCCCCACATGACTGATTCAACCACATAGACCCATTGATGTAGCCGTTGACCCCTTGATATGACATCATGATGAAGCTGACAATGGTCCAAGGAAATGTACTTCAGTCAAATGCCAGTATGTTCATTTTAGCCCACTATCTTCCTAATTAAAATTGCACTATTATCAAGATGAAAATTACCTAAGTTATGTCTTACATATTTAACTTTAGATCACTCTTGACTTGGAAATCAGAGCATATGGAGTGTATGAGCGAAATGTACAAATTAAGCTAAAGAGTTCATTTCTAATTCCATTTGTTAGGAATTGGTTATATACACAGAAGCACGGCAGGCTATCAATGTTGGTTGGGTCTACTTAGGGAGCAAGACAAGATAGCACAGTCGGTACATTTAACTTTCCTAAATCTAAATTATTTGTTTGTTTATATAAACATGACCATGTGTATTCAAATTTTGTGTAATATTTCAAAGGAATGCCTATAGATAATAGATAAAACAGAAAAAGTGTAATGTAAGCCAACATAGAAACGATTGTGAAATACACTGTATGAATCATTTGTATCTTAATTTAACATTTTTTGTACAACAGACCTATTGCTTAATTTACTGATTAGAGTTACATGTATCTGCTGGTTTTTGTTTATTGTGTTTATCGACCCCAACAGTATTTCAGTTATTAGTAGTGTTCACTTGAAGGAGATATAGTGCTACCTTCACAGTAAAGCATGCCATGATCACCTGGCATGACCCTACACCCAGTCACATTATCTGGACACCAGATCAACTAGTCATGGAACTTTCCTTATATTTGTTTGAGTGTTTCTAAGGGAGCTACACAACTACCACTATTATTGATTGGTATGCTGCGGTCTGGGATTGAACCTGTGGCCGGCCGTACCTGGAGCTAACGCACTAATGATTGCTCTACCCGATCTGGGGTCTGCTGGTTATTGCACAAGTTCAACATTACAGTGTATTATACACATATTATTAGTTTAGGCATAAAATCAGCTTAAATCCAATGCTGAATGACTTCTTTTTTCAGGACATTAAGTGGATGATTACAGAGCTGGGTTCTTCAATGTGTGGACATGTTTACAAAGGATACAATATTTGAAAATGACAATGAACACTCAAAAGTCATGCTGCAGTCAACTGATTGCTTTAATAATATTTTTAAGAAAGAATTCAAAGCTTGTTTTTTTTGTGTTAACAATTGCTTTTCAAGTGTATAAAAATAATGTAATGCCTTTTGGAATTAAATAAGTTTTTTTAACTATGTCTACTTCATTTTTAATTCCCTTTTCACACTTAAATTTATGTTATAAAGATGGAAACTGTTTGTATGATATGTCTAACTTTTTTCAAATAATGAAAAATACACTTAGGTAAAATTATGCACCAACATGCAATTTATCCTGACCTTAACACAGAAATAAACTGTGATTTATTAATAAAAGATCTACATTTTTGGAAATAGTGACAGGAAGAAAAAGAATCTCAGTTTTAGATGCATTTATGATTGATCTTAAATTTAGGGTCAGGTTCAGGTCAATGTTAGTGCATTATGCTTCAAAGAACAAAGCAACATATTTTTAAGAAATACTTTTATTTTAACAAGAAACAAATTGCAATACAACAAGTAAATTGTGCTATGATTTTTACTTTCACATGTCTGAAAAGAAATAGTTTACACTGCATGCTGAGATGTATATATTAAACGTGTTTAGCACTGCCTCCATAGCTGTATACATTTCACTGCAGTAGGAGCTTTCACTTTTTAGCTTTATTTATCGTTGATAATCTACCTAAGGTTTACTTCTCTGCAGATTGACAAAATCTTAAACACTTGGGGTCTCATATAATCAGATGTCAGCCGTTGGTTGGCAGCTTTTGAGCAGAAGTTTGTGTAACTGAAATTTAAAAAAACAACGAATAAAGCATATGCAAATTCGTGAACTTTTTTAGTATTACTTTTAATTCCTTGTAACTGTATACACACTGCATTAAAGGTATAGATATGTTACAAGCCTTTAAATGCCTGCATTTCAAGTCTTATGTTAATCTGTTGGATAATGATTAGCTGTAGCATAATAATAAGCATAAGCAGTTCTGTTGCAGTTAAATGGTATCCTTAAAGGGGATAATGAATAATGAAAAAGTTGGATGTGAGCTATGGTACTTGTGTGTGTGTTGTACAGTGTATCAAAACAAGCTACCAATTATCCCAGTATTTAGCAAATTAGTCTTAAATTTCCATGACTTAACATTCAACACAGGACTAAAACATAATACATGACATTCAACACAGTGCTAAAACATTTAACACAAAAAGTAGATCTGGTAAGCAGGCAGATCATCTGGTTTTCAACATAAGGAGGCCTTTCATATAACTTCAATGCATTTTCTCAATTTGTAAGAGTGGTTAATACAACCTTATGACCACATATGCGCAGGTAAAACTTACATATGAAATAATAAATCACACTAAATATTGCAGAATAAAACTTGAAATATTAACATTAGTAAAAATAAACCATGCTACAAAAAAAAAATCTGAAAAATGTTTCCATTATAATTAGCATGTCTGAAAAGGTTTTAACTTGTACATAGCTTTAAACGTGAACTGTTCACCTTTTTTTAAAGTTTACAATTTCTTTTCTTTTTTGCTTCAAAATGGCAAAAACTACTTAACTATAGATAGTAAAACATTAAGTTGTTTTGATACCTCAGACCACTATATTATATGTGAGATGCTGCCCTTATATAGTGTTGCACCTTTTTTCCTAGTTTTTTAACCTTACTGAGCTCAAAAACTACACTAATTCATTTTCAAACTGTGCATGCAGTAATATTCATTAACTGTGTGTCAATAATAAATAATATGTTGACTCATGAGTGATGTTGTAACATAAAAATGCAGATCAGTGGTTGTGTCATGTTCCTACACTAAAGTGTAGCTACAAATACAAATTTCAAGTAGTTTCATGTGCATGTTTCTCAGACGCTGTAACTACAAATACAAATTTCAAGTAATTCCACACAAAATGTTAGTGACCTTGTTTTAAGCTTTGCAAAGCCCATCTTGACCTTGTGATGCGTCCAAATAAGTCCAAACTCTAAAGCCTTTGTGGTGGTATTGATTTCAATCTACCAATGTATCCATTATCAGTTCATGAGAGCAACTGCCACAATTTGCCATGTAACGGAAGATTGGTTATAAAGCTAGATTTCAAGAACAATATCTTTAAGTTATTATGTCCAAAATTCATGTAAACAAATATCCTGTTATCTAAAATTAACGTTTTAAGACCATTTCTCGGCGTTTTTCAAAAATATTATGAACTTTTGTAACAACACCCTTTCGGTTCTAACTAACTAAATTGGAAACATCTTAAAACTGAAGAAATATAGCTTAAAGGGTTATAAAAAAACAATAAAAAATATCGAAAAGTCGAAATGTGATATCGTGTCGACAATTTGTTTGAGAAAACCCCTGACGCACCTTTCCAAAATGAAGCTTGGCCAGTTACTCGTTTACTCGGATCAACAGAATATTTCGTAAATCCATCCATTCGGTAAAAGCATCGTAAAAATCACTCTTTGTGAACGGTAGCTGCGCATGCATTCACTTCTTTCTATCTTCAACTCCGAAAATGTTACTCTTTTTGCTCTGCTCGCCATTCAAGAAAATAGTATCCATAATAAATTACGCGTGTTACGTAGTGTTTTGTTTGTAAACATTGTCGAGGAAATTGAGTTACGAACTTTTCAAATGTAAACATCACTTATGAACCCCCGAACTTAAGGGTGGACTCAATGGGTCATATGGGATATATTAATGACAACTAGCAGTTGATAATCAACTTTTTCGAATCTATTACTCGAATTGAGCCTATTTTACCCTCAGGTGTGTCTCTTTAAGGCTAGTAGGCGAGATATTCTTAGTTTATCTGGCTCGTGGTAAATAGGTTTGTCTCGCTGAAGGTCGAATTAAATTCTGCCACTTGCAGGATAAACGTGTGCCATCTTTGCTACAAAGAATATTCTCTATGTACATTTAACGATTAAAAATATTATGTAAGTAACGAAGTAAGTAATATCTTTTTGACATTTAATGCTATAATTGCCAACTGATTTTCAGTTGAACGCAAATATATAAGGAGATCAGTCTTTTTTTATTTTTATTGTCGAGATGTTACAGTGCTCGACTATCATTTTCAATTTGCTGGTCTATAATGTTTTCGTATATTTGTAATCACAACGTTCATTTTTAAAATTTGTTTCAGGAAACTAAGTTTGCGAAAATTAGAACAGAACACAAAACTGAAGGTAATCTGTCAGAACAGACAATGCTGCTTTCTTCAAGATTTTAGTATCAACCAATTAGGTGTACTTTAAATGCATACTTTTTCTTACAGAATGTCTACCATCAACGACAAGAGTTTACCTGCTTACATCCAAACTTTCAGAACATTTTCCTTAATCATGTCAGCAGCCATGGAATTCCTTGGATATAGTTACACGGCAATAAAACAAAGACAGAAAACTGTAGCAGCTATAAGCGATTCACACCGATGCCTTTCCGTTGGTAGCAAAGCCGAAGGTTCTTCATTACTCACCGAGAGTGACATTGACAATATGGATGAATTGACTGGGTGTATATGCGTAGATGACATAAAGGATGTCGTTGAAGACGCGTGTCAACAGCTTTTACTCACCGAAATGGACGATTTATACCCGGGCTACACAAAGTTAAAGGTTGCATTTCCTGATGACTTGATGAGACTGTCTGAAGCCAATTTCGTTTCACAAAGTTGTTTTGAAAAAACTGAAGGCTGTGTGTATTTGTCTAGTCTGCTGTTCAATAATTCTCTATCTAAACAGAAATATGTTCCATGGGAAAGAGAAGTCACTGGTCCCTCTCATTGCATTTCCAATGTTTTTGGTAAAGGTGACTACGTAGTGGCAATACGCTATAAAAGCAAGATGTTGTTAAAAGAATGGCTAGCACGTCCTAGATGTCATGGATGGCCGAGTGAAGATTCCTTACGGGAGGTAGCGAAACTTGATTGGCACTTGGTTGCAGTAGGTCCTAACCAAGCAGATGACGATTACCAGTATTGGAGGATATGCTTCACGCTAGGAGAACTCTATCTTGTTAAGACATTTAACAGTACACAACTGCATTTATTGATCCTGTTAAAGTATATCATGTATAAATCTCTAAAACCCGTATGTTCAGCTTTCTCTAGCTATTTGGCAAAGAATCTTGTCTTTTGGGTCGTAGAAATATTGTCTCCAGAAAACTTCAAACCGGAGAATATATGTTCCCTCTTGATGATGTCCATTCAGATGTTGCGACATGCGGTCGAAAATGAACAATTAAATAATTACATGATCCCGTCAAGGAATCTGTTGAAAGAAAAAATGGCCCCCCATGAAAAAAAAATAGTTATTCCTATTTTGGACAGGTTCATAGAGGCTGGCCCCGGTTTTATTATGAACAATTCAGAGTTTTCAAAACTGCAAGAAGCAATGAAAAAGGTGAATGATGATCCGGAATTTGCGCAACGGGAATTACAAAGACACATCAGATCTGAAAAGGAGATTTTTCAGATGGAACTTTTCATGTCAGAAGTTCACGGTCAGAAAAACTTCAATAAACTACGAACATGTCCAGAACGAGCAGCGGAGGAGCGGAATAAATTTCGCCGTGAATACATGGACATACGAGGGTTGAGCCCTAGCGATTTCCACGGAAGTATGGGTGGCCTTTTTGATATAAATACGAATTAATGTTACTGCTAGGCTGTCACCATTAAGCAAAAACATCTTATCGATGAAAGAATCAGTTTCATTCAAATATGTACTTGTATAGACATTTTTAAATAAAATGAAAGCGAAATACAAAGGTTATTATTGTTGTAATGTAGTAATTGGGTAAGTACACGCTAATTGTGAAAATATTAATTTCACAGTAAAATTAAATGAACCAAATATTAGTTAATTAATATAGTCAACCATATGGAACTTCCTCTTATAAAAGAGTTCTAGACAGGACATGTTGTCTTATGTTACTTCAAATTGCAATGCAAGTGTTATACATTTTATTTCCACGTAGCTAATTATATTTGATTTTTGTTTAGGGCGCGTTGTATTCGAACCTGATCTACGTGGGTCTACTACAGTTTGTTTCATCCTCGATAAAATATAAACACTTTATGAAGAATCCGATCTTATACATCTACAGAATATTTTTAATTTAACTAACTAATAGTTATATAGATAATTAAATCGTTAGTAATTCAACTGTTGTTTTCCTTAAGGGTTTAACTTCACCTGCTTAATGATTTACTTTTTAAAAGTTGCAGTGCCGGCCAGGACAGTACCGTACTATGTATACAGAAATAAGCTAAAACGAATTAGACATATATAAGGAAGTTAAGTATATAGTAATTCGGTGATGCGTGTGTAACTTTCCCACATACACACGATATTTGATCGTATTTTCAGAGACAAAATAATTCTACTTTCGCCTTGGACGCCTTCATTCGCTGAAAACCGATCATCCTTATTTGCATAACTAATGCAAACACTTTAAATTTTGTTCTGTGACAGAACTTTCCTTGCCAAACAATATCGCGCCAAGTAAAATTCGAACCAATAACATCGTAACATACATACACACCGGTTTCTTTCTGTACTAGGGAAGGGTCTACACTTGTCATTCGACTAGACCAGCTCAAGAGATATCCTGGTGTATTTAATGGACTACTTAAAAGAAAGAAAAATGTACAACACAGGTCAATTAGAGGAATGGTTTTATAAACATAAAAATACAATTTGCATTTTAGAACCAGTCACATTTATTTCTTAAGTTCTAAAACTGTTAATTTTGCTTTTTGTTACTTTGTTTATCTTATTTTTAGAAAATACATGTAATTTAGATAACCTATTCGCATACTATATATATATATATATATATATATATAATGTAACGTTGATGTTCCAATCTTCTGGTAACAAATATGAAAATCAAGAACACGGACGGATCCAGGATTATTAAGGGGTGGGGTCATAATTAAAAGAGCACTAGAGTTGCTTACCGTGTAAAACGGGTCTAGAAGGCATGCTTCCCTAGATAACCTTTGAAATGTAGCAGCTTCATAGAGCCGTTGCACTTTAAACGCTGTTTAAAAGTTTTCCATTAGCAAACTGTTTGTATTCTCCTCGGCAAAGACAATCTATTATCATATTTTGTCATGGAATGAGGGGAAAGGTCAAACTGAGAGCTATAGGTAGAGGGTCTGCTCACACAGGAAGAGTACTGACATCTAGAAGGCAAAAAGTGCTATTTCCGGCAATTCAGATGATTAACATACCGGCGTTTTTACGCAAAAAGTTTACATTTAGTAAGTTTTATTTTATGCATAAATACTGCATATCCGTTTAACCTGTAGATGGTATTTGATAGCTGATCATTGAAAATTGCATAAGCTAAAACCTGTCTATAAACACTGGTTTTGCTGTGGTTTACATGATGTTCAAACTATCTCAGATGCTTCTATCAAGTCCGCCGATTGCTGTTGTAAAATGAATCAGGTTCATCAAGTATGCAGAAAAAAGTCAGCCCGGTAAAATAGAGTTATCAAATTACATAAGTAGTAAACAGCATCATGTATATAAAAGTATTTTATGGATGGCCTTGTTGTGTGAGCAGACTGTCCTTTCCACGGAGGTGCGGTAACTGTCGGGTTTTCTCATTTTGTTAAATGACTTATCATTGATGGGATCTTCCTTTTACATTTGGCTTGCAGTTGAATGCCCTTTTTTCCGTGCCTTTTCAATATTTGGTATCTGTTGCAACGCTCATAGGACTTTGTCATATATTCTTATTACCCATCATAATGTCTTTGATAGTGTTGAGATAGCTTTCAAGAGGCCTGTTATATGTAAACAGACAGCACCATCTTAATGCAGGAGAGTGTGTGTGGCAGATAAGAAGCATTATGTTGATACCTGTTTGTATCTCATGCAAATTATTGTTGTCTATTTAAATCATTAAAAATTTACATTGTTTTCTAGCCTTGTTTTCCATTTTTATTAATTGTCCCCACAATTTTAACTCCACAGCTATAAAACAAACAATACATGTATTTAAAATATTCATATCCATCTGTTTGTTCATGTTCATGTTCAAATGAACACCTACATTCAATCGAATGTAAGTTAAGACGTTTGCTAAAATATGCTGTAACTGTCTTATGCACAGAAGAAATATAAATAGTAATGAGCATTTCATAGTTACAAATGACATGTTGTAGCAATTTAAGGTCGACATTTTCGTTCATTAAAAAAATAAAACACAACAAACCTTTGAAAATGCATCACTTCTAAAATAGCACAGGTACACTAGTAAAACTATAAAATCATGAAACAGAAACAGTACAGAAATAATAACTTCATGGGTTAAAATATGGGAAAATGTTAAATCATCAGCACTGAAGAAACCATATTCACCGCAATTCCTTCTATCAATAATAGCTGAAAGTTGCAACAATGAACACACATGTGTTTCATGCGATGTTTTCTTTTAAAAACAATTAACAACAAAAGAGCATTACTGCAAAGCATCAAAGGTCGCTGTCGAGGTTCTGTTCAAAAATGGAACATTTTGCCTAATAACAAACCGACCAAGAACAGGCAAAATCTTGATGTATTTCAAAGGAATTAGAAATGGTGTCAAATTTTTATATTTTAAAATACATGCTGTAACGAACTGTCTTTGAACGTATGGGAAAAGTTATGAATACAGTCAACAGAACAGAGCAAAACATTTGATTTGTACATGGAACATTGACCTAACATTACACATATGGAACAGACACAATTTCAAGTGATGCAGCAATGTTTGAGACTATATATCTAATTTAAATCTGAAAGTCACCAAAGTTGAATCATGGCCGAAATTCAATACACGAAAGCGCTGCACTTCACTTGTTTATTCGTTATTTTCGAAATGAAAGAAAAGTTTTAGTTATCCCCTTTGTGGGAAGGTATTGTTCATATACTTCATAACAAAAATATTATAGATTTTACTATATTTCCTTTTTTGATTTAAAAAGCAACAAAAACACTCAACATTTTTAATAAATTCTTATGTCGATAAGATTCCATTTTATGTACATGCTTTAGTCTTTAGTCTTTTTCAAAAGTTAAAAAAGTGGAAAAATCTTAAGTTTTCTGCAATAACCATATACCAAACACTCACCTACAAGGGAGGTAAGAATGTAATTTATTAGTTAGAGTAAAGTCCCTTTACAATAGAAGGATGGGATGGGATTTGCCAGCATTTTTTGCAAAAACTGTGCAGTGACCGGCCGGTCCATTATACTGACACCGACGAGTCAGGAGTAATGCTGTCCACCTACGCACTGAGCGTTAGGAGAGAAGCTGCTACTACCAACTTTAAAGTCTTTGGTTTGACCCGGCTGGGGTTTATACCCGCGACCTCCCAATCCGCAAGCCGACACTCTACCAATTCTTTACATAAGGAAAAAACATGAATAGAACAACATTGTTCTATCCAAAGGACTTTTCAAGGAACAGTAACATATATACGCCTCGTGCAATCGGAATCTTACCACAGAAGTTCGTATCGCATAACCGGCATCTGGAGATCCCGTCTATTATATAATTGGGTTTTCTGCATTCCTGAGGAATGGGTTGATCCATGGGACAATCCAGCTCGGGACACAGCCTGGTCGCAGGTACTGAGAATAGCCAAATTAATAGCTGTTGCAATATTACAAGATTTAGAGATATTTGATGGGTTCCTAAATGTCATCTTAGAACAGACCAAGAAAAACCAAGATACTTGTTTTATTACACAGCACCGATAAAACACGTGGCGGTTATCGCCACCAGGGGTCCGAGTCTCAGACTGGACGAAGTTCTACTCGGTTGTTTAGAACCTTCAACATATTACCACATCTTCTTATACTTCCATCAACTCCTATCACGTTGTCAGCAAATTCTTCAAACACTGTGGTGTGCAAGCGTAAATGTATTTTCTTCCGTGTGTCAACACAAGATTGAACTGTCAGCCTATGTCAAAGCTTGAAAGGATTATGTGCGCGGACAAGTTTCAAAATAACTGACAATAACACGTTTATACACAGACGCTGATGCCAGTTTGTACCTAAGACCATCAATCGGATGACCTCTACACTCACCGCAGAAATTGGTATCACATGTCCGGCATCGGGTTTGCCCATCAAATCCGATAATGAAGGTCGGTCTACGACATTCCTCGGGGATATTTTCATCCAGGCAATTAGGCTTCGGGCACGGATCTGTCAGAAAAGTGTATTTATGCAGTCAGAGAAGTTAATAGTCAGCAGCTATACCACTACGCCCCGGGCACCCAAGCTATCATGTAATAAAAGTTTCAGGAGGACACAGAATAACGTTTGCTTGTTTGTTTTGTAACATCTCACCGACACTCTCCCCGACCGGGACTCGAACCCACGAGGCGAGAGGCTAAGGAGTTACCAGTCGGCCACTCTAACCGCTCGGTCGCAAGCGCCTCTTAACGTGTGTACATGGTACTTAGAGAGACACATGATCAGAGAACTACATACTAGTCAAAGTCTGACATATTTCCTTAAAATAGTATATGAATATATGGTGATTGATAAGATCATTGATTTCTGAAAGTCCTCGCGCGAATTAGTTTTTAATTGGTTATTGATAGTAAACTGACCTGAAAAGAGCGTATCAAAAAGACAATGTCTTTATTTGTAAGTATAATAAGGTGAAATATTGAGCTATATTTTGTGCAATATCATCCAAATAAGCCTATTTGTAAATATAATGCAAATATAACAAACAATCGATGTTTGTTGATACATAAAATACTTTACTGATTAAATTAATTTAAAACAAATAATTATATTAACACATTAATTACCCCTAAATACGAACTTACCTATTTTCTTGTTTATTGGACCTTTTGCAAATGCACAGGATTTAAATAGTAGAGCAAGGTAAACCAACGCCATCGTACTGTCAGAGTGATTGCTTTCCACCACCGCAAATGGCTGTATAAATACACTCATACGCGGGCCAGTTTCGCGGAATTACTTGCTAAGGCCCCTTATAGGGGAGTCTTTGATTTAATACTGAATGTAAAACTTTACTTATTTAATACTTGAATACTGTGTTTGCCATAAAATATTTCCTAATAGTTATAAAAAATGCAACATTTTATTAATAGTCATGTATTATGTTGATTTTGAGTTCATGGAATGTTAGACTATTTTTGCTTTATCAGTTTCAAAAACAAATAAAACAAAACAAAAGCAAAAACCAAAATCAAAACAAAACAAAAACACACATAAATTTAAACAAATGCATATATAATTAGTTAAAACATTGCTTTGTGACAATTTCAGCAACTTCCTATGAGCCTCCTTTCTTTAGTTGTTTTAATAATTCAAGTGATGAAAAAGTATTGCAAGACTAAGGCCACTACCCTGGATCAACATCAATAAAACTAATAACTATAACTATAACTATAACTTTAACTATAACTATAACTATATATATATATATATATATATATAACTATATATAACTATATCTAACTATATATAACTATATATATATATATATATAACTAAATATATATATATAATAACTATATTCTCATTACATCAACAAAAAAGAATATATTGTAACTTACAGTTAAAGATACACAACATAAGGTTTTTTTTAAACTGCTCAGATACAATCTTTTAAATCGCAGTTTCCAAACAATTATTTTAAAAATAAGCAAAATAAACATAATTAAAACTAACTAAGACACCGCTTAGGGTCGATACATGATAAAAAGAACAATATAATCCGAATTTCATATTTACTGCAGTCACAGTACTGATGTATTTATTGTATACACTTGGCACATATTCACGCATGTAAGAATATAAACTAGGTTGTTGAATTAAGAATGACTAAAATTATTTGAAAAAGCGTCGCATGGGGCTTTTATTCTTCCCAACTACAGACGACACTCTCATCTGAAGGACGCCATGTTTACATTAACTTCAATCATATGCTAAACGGGAAAACATTCTTAGTGTTGTACACATTTTAAAAAAAAATTTCACGTCGCTTTAAAAACTCTTTGAAGTGAAATCACATCAAAAGGCTGATAACTATGCAAAGTCAGTTCAAAGAATTAACAAAAACACTGGAACCAAGCGATCCTAACCCTTTAAGCATCAATCTATTGTCTAGAAAATATCAATTTAAATAAATCTGACGAATTTATTCGGTTGTTATTTAATATTTCCAGCCAGTACTTATGTAATGTGCGGCTGCAAAAAAGTGAAATTGTGATTGTGATAATTAATTTGAATCCGTCCTTAGTCGGACATCAAATAGCTATGATATTTATGTAAAAATAATATCAGAGTGACAACGCCTATATTTAATAAAAATACTGACAAACACACTTGTTTTATATCTAGTATCATCTGCAAAATTTAAACTAAGTTAGAAAACGTATTTTGAAATAAACACGAACACAAAACCGCTCGCAAACACAATCTGCACGCGCGCACACACATACACACACTCGCGCATTCCAAAGGACGCTCGCTTACACACCTACGTGCACACACATACACACGCTCGAATTCGCTCAGGCACACGCACGCACGTGCACATACACATACGAACGTGCACATACACACACGAACGTGCATGCATTCTAAAACATTACACGGGCCTCCCGATGCGTTTCAAAGAATTTGATACATGTTTCGTTGTAACTCAACTCTCAAATGATGTGTAATTGTTGTTTAAGTGGTTGTTGTACTCATTAGAGTAAGGAGGCGATTAATTTTTAAAGGAAACATCAGGAACAAGGCAATTAACAACAAAATGATAAATGTGTCGGGTTAAATTAATCGAAATTCTCCTAAATTAAAGTTAGATGTTCATCAGCTTACAGCTGTAGGTAAACACATGTAGTATCGTTATGAAAAGATTATTTATCACCCAGCTAATCGTTTATTTGATATAATTGCACACCTTTTGTAAAATATGAAAAATAGTTAAGTTTTAAAACCTTTTTTTTGTACATTGGACAAATCCGGAAGGTTCGCTTGAATTATTAAAAATAAAATAACAACATAATGTTTACAGTTGTTAAGTTTTATTCATAGTCCATATTAATGAATCATGTCAGTTTCCATTTCTAGATGCAGCGGCCAGATCGCCTGAAAAAAATAATAAGACCTGCTTTATATAAATTTATATAGTGTGTATCAGTTCACTGCAAAAGGTGCAGATATAGTGCCAGATCAGCCATCTCCTGGAATGAGCTTTGCTAACTTTTAATTAAAAATAGTTTACAAATACATATCTGTATTTTTTTTGCAATCTTTTTTTAATCAACATTTTAATTACAACAAAATGAAACATGTAAAAAACTGTGTTAATCCCCTTTTGATAACACAAAGTTTCAATTGTATGGAGTAATGTACATGTAGTTCAAATAAAACATTTTCTACATTATACAATGTACTAAAACGAGCGTAGCAATGTACTAGATCTGGTGAGTAAAACATGCTATTTGTCCAAGATGTTCTTAGGGATGGGGTGTGGGGGTGGGGGATGGGGGGAGGGGGTTGCATCCCCTCCCGCACCCTGGTAAAAGAGTAGAGTTGTGAAAACACATACGTATAAGGTTAAAAAATACTAAGCTTTTAAAGTAAATTTTGTCTGTTGACTGCTTAGGTCGAAGTTTGGGACCCTATCCGTGCATGTACATCCAGTATTTACTACGATAAAGTTGAATGAATCTTAATTCAAATCCCACGCCCACCATAATTGTCTGGTTGTCTGGATCCGCCCCTGGATGTACCAAATAGTTCATTCCACTGACCTAGCCCTTCTTGTTCTCACAGTTGTTTCTCGGACACATGCTGCACACAGTTATTCCGTCGGTTCCAATTATATTTTGCTCTTCCCTACATCTTGCTGGGATCAGGTGGTAAGTCGGACACTGGATTTGGGGGCATACTAGTTGTCGTGGACCTGAAAGCATAACAATGAGAAATGAAACATTTAGGGTATAATCTAGAGAAACTTACCCAAACAGCGACCCTGATCAAAGACTCGCCAATTGGAAATTTATATGTCCATCAGTGCGTAAGTTCGAGTCCCGGTCTAGGCAGCGTATCGTTCTTCGCACCGATATTATTTGGAGGTTGCAACAACAAAAGTGATTGTAAAGAAAAAAATAATAAGGTTAGACACGTGTTTACTTGTAATTATAAACACAAGGCGATCGTCACACAGTCATTTTTTTCAGGTTTATTGTATTTTACTCCCATAACAGATCGTCGGCCCTATACCGTAGTGCTTAAAGTGCTCACCTAATGGTCTGTAGATTGTGAGTTCGAAATTGCATGGCTTGAAGTAATTGTCTAGATACTTTAAAATGCAGTATTGCATTTCTTTTTATAAAATCTGTTTCACTAGCCTTTATATATATATCACTGTAGTTGTTCAATTCTTCTTCTTCGTGTGTTTATTTCTTTAATAATGAAACAGTCGCAAATAGAGCTGAACATCACAAAATTTATGAATAAATATAACATATTGTTCATATACTTAAACATGACATACAACTGACCTGCACTGATCACTTAAACGAAACAAAACAAAACAAAAATAACGCTTGAATAGGGTTTGAACCTACGCTCCAGTGATCAGTAGGCTTTGGTTTTAATCGCACCACCATTCCACTTAACGATCATCACCTGTTGTTTTTGTCACCTGATATAAACAAGTGTCTGGCATTAAAAATGGAACTCTATCAATGTGATAGATTTAAACAGGAAACAAAAGCAAATAATTCAGAAACTTACCACAGATGTTTGAGTCGCACATCCGGCATCTGGAGATCCCGTCCGTTCCCATCAGGTAGTTGGGTTTCCGGCAGTCCGGTGGGATGGTCTGATCCATGGGACACTCCAGCTGGGGACACACCTCAAACAAAGGACCTAGGAATTGATATAAACAAAGTTGTTGCAACAATCCATGGTTTAGAGATTATCGTTTGGTTCGAACGTTTATCTAAGACGCGAGCAAATGTCACGTGCTATACCACATTAAATGTAAAATCAAAGTATCACAAATAACAGATGCGTGCAATTCATTCATTTTGGTGCTATAGATTATTAGAGAACAGACCAAGTTCAACGGTATTGATATTTTCTGTTTTGTTTTGTTTTTGAAATACATCGGTACGACTAATTTTGGTCCTTATAACGACGTCCAGCTATTTTTGTCGAAGGAATATCACAGACTTAGGTCTGGGTAGAACCACCGCAGGTCAGCTTGAAGACCTAACTACGTTCAGTCCTACGCTCCGACCGGGATTCGAACCCACGCGATAAGAGGCTAGGTAGTCAGAGGAGCTACAGGTCGGCAATACTATCACTACACCAAGAGCGCCCCGCCTCATGATAATTTTGGGAGGTGGGATCTTATAACTGGTAGCAGTATCAAAGGTTAAACAGAGCAATACGGTAATCAGGGGTCCGAGTCCCAGCCGATGTAACACAGTGGTCCGAGTCCCAGCCGATGTAACACAGTGGTCCGAGTCCCAGCCGATGTAACACAGTGGTCCGAGTCCGAGTCGATGTAACGCAGTGGTCCGAGTCCCAGTCGATGCAACACAGTGGTCCGAGTCCCAGTCGATGTAACACAGTGGTCCGAGTTCCAGTCGATGTAACGCAGTGGTCCGAGTTCCAGTCGATGCAACAGAAGGGTCCGAGTTCCAGTCGATGCAACAGAAGGGTCCGAGTTCCAGTCGATGTAACGCAGTGGTCCGAGTCCCAGTCGATGTAACACAGTGGTCCGAGTCCCAGTCGATGTAACACAGTGGTCCGAGTTCCAGTCGATGTAACACAGTGGTCCGAGTTCCAGTCGATGTAACGCAGTGGTCCGAGTCCCAGTCGATGTAACACAGTGGTCCGAGTCCCAGTCGATGCAACAGAAGGGTCCGAGTTCCAGTCGATGCAACACAGTGGTCCGAGTTCCAGTCGATGCAACACAGTGGTCCGAGTTCCAGTCGATGTAACAGAAGGGTCCGAGTTCCAGTCGATGCAACAGAAGGGTCCGAGTTCCAGTCGATGTAGCACAGTGGTCCGAGTTCCAGTCGATGTAACAGAAGGGTCCGAGTTCCAGTCGATGCAACAGAAGGGTCCGAGTTCCAGTCGATGTAACACAGTGGTCCGAGTTCCAGTCGATGCAACACAGTGGTCCGAGTTCCAGTCGATGTAACAGAAGGGTCCGAGTCCCAGTCGATGTAACACAGTGGTCCGAGTTCCAGTCGATGTAACACAGTGGTCCGAGTTCCAGTCGATGCAACAGAAGGGTCCGAGTTCCAGTCGATGCAACAGAAGGGTCCGAGTTCCAGTCGATGTAACGCAGTGGTCCGAGTTCCAGTCGATGTAACACAGTGGTCCGAGTCCCAGCCGATGCAACACATTGGTCCGAGTCCCAGTCGATGCAACACAGTGGTCCGAGTTCCAGTCGATGTAACAGAAGGGTCCGAGTTCCAGTCGATGCAACACATTGGTCCGAGTCCCAGTCGATGTAACGCAGTGGTCCGAGTCCCAGTCGATGTAACGCAGTGGTCCGAGTCCCAGTCGATGTAACACAGTGGTCCGAGTTCCAGTCGATGCAACACAGTGGTCCGAGTCCCAGTCGATGTAACACAGTGGTCCGAGTCCCAGTCGATGCAACACAGTGGTCCGAGTCCCAGTCGATGCAACACAGTGGTCCGAGTCCCAGTCGATGTAACGCAGTGGTCCGAGTCCCAGTCGATGCAACACAGTGGTCCGAGTTCCAGTCGATGCAACACAGTGGTCCGAGTCCCAGTCGATGTAACACAGTGGTCCGAGTTCCAGTCGATGCAACACAGTGGTCCGAGTCCCAGTCGATGCAACACAGTGGTCCGAGTCCCAGTCGATGCAACACAGTGGTCCGAGTCCCTGTCGATGTAACGCAGTGGTCCGAGTCCCAGTCGATGTAACGCAGTGGTCCGAGTTCCAGTCGATGTAACGCAGTGGTCCGAGTCCCAGTCGATGTAACGCAGTGGTCCGAGTCCCAGTCGATGCAACACAGTGGTCCGAGTCCCAGTCGATGTAACGCAGTGGTCCGAGTCCCAGTCGATGCAACACATTGGTCCGAGTCCCAGTCGATGCAACACATTGGTCCGAGTCCCAGTCGATGCAACACAGTGGTCCGAGTCCCAGTCGATGTAACGCAGTGGTCCGAGTCCCAGTCGATGTAACAGAAGGGTCCGAGTCCCAGTCGATGTAACGCAGTGGTCCGAGTCCCAGTCGATGTAACGCAGTGGTCCGAGTCCCAGTCGATGTAACAGAAGGGTCCGAGTCCCAGTCGATGCAACACATTGGTCCGAGTCCCAGTCGATGCAACGCAGTGGTCCGAGTCCCAGTCGATGTAACACAGTGGTCCGAGTCCCAGTCGATGCAACACATTGGTCCGAGTTCCAGTCGATGTAACGCAGTGGTCCGAGTCCCAGTCGATGTAACGCAGTGGTCCGAGTCCCAGTCGATGTAACGCAGTGGTCCGAGTCCCAGTCGATGTAACACATTGGTCCGAGTTCCAGTCGATGTAACGCAGTGGTCCGATCCCAGTCGATGTAACGCAGTGGTCCGAGTCCCAGTCGATGTAACGCAGTGGTCCGAGTCCCAGTCGATGTAACACAGTGGTCCGAGTCCCAGTCGATGTAACGCAGTGGTCCGAGTCCCAGTCGATGCAACACATTGGTCCGAGTCCCAGTCGATGTAACGCAGTGGTCCGAGTCCCAGTCGATGTAACGCAGTGGTCCGAGTTCCAGTCGATGCAACACATTGGTCCGAGTCCCAGTCGATGTAACGCAGTGGTCCGAGTCCCAGTCGATGTAACACAGTGGTCCGAGTCCCAGTCGATGTAACACAGTGGTCCGAGTCCCAGTCGATGCAACACAGTGGTCCGAGTCCCAGTCGATGTAACGCAGTGGTCCGAGTCCCAGTCGATGTAACGCAGTGGTCCGAGTCCCAGTCGATGTAACGCAGTGGTCCGAGTCCCAGTCGATGTAACACAGTGGTCCGAGTCCCAGTCGATGTAACACAGTGGTCCGAGTCCCAGTCGATGTAACGCAGTGGTCCGAGTTCCAGTCGATGTAACACAGTCGTCCGAGTCCCAGCCGATGCAACACAGTGGTCCGAGTCCCAGTCGATGCAACACAGTGGTCCGAGTCCCAGTCGATGCAACAGAAGGGTCCGAGTCCCAGTCGATGCAACACAGTGGTCCGAGTTCCAGCCGATGTAACGCAGTGGTCCGAGTCCCAGCCGATGCAACACAGTGGTCCGAGTCCCAGTCGATGCAACAGAAGGGTCCGAGTCCCAGTCGATGCAACACAGTGGTCCGAGTTCCAGTCGATGTAACGCAGTGGTCCGAGTCCCAGTCGATGCAACACAGTGGTCCGAGTCCCAGTCGATGCAACGCAGTGGTCCGAGTCCCAGCCGATGCAACGCAGTGGTCCGAGTCCCAGCCGATGCAACACAGTGGTCCGAGTCCCAGTCGATGTAACACAGTGGTCCGAGTCCCAGTCGATGTAACACAGTGGTCCGAGTCCCAGTCGATGTAACACAGTGGTCCGAGTCCCAGTCGATGTAACGCAGTGGTCCGAGTCCCAGTCGATGTAACGCAGTGGTCCGAGTCCCAGTCGATGTAACGCAGTGGTCCGAGTTCCAGTCGATGCAACACATTGGTCCGAGTCCGAGTCGATGTAACGCAGTGGTCCGAGTCCCAGTTGATGTAACGCAGTGGTCCGAGTCCCAGTCGATGCAACACAGTGGTCCGAGTCCCAGTCGATGCAACAGAAGGGTCCGAGTTCCAGTCGATGTAACACAGTGGTCCGAGTCCCAGTCGATGCAACAGAAGGGTCCGAGTTCCAGTCGATGTAACACAGTGGTCCGAGTCCCAGTCGATGCAACACAGTGGTCCGAGTCCCAGTCGATGTAACGCAGTGGTCCGAGTCCCAGTCGATGCAACACAGTGGTCCGAGTCCCAGCCGATGCAACACATTGGTCCGAGCCCAAGTCGATGCAACACAGTGGTCCGAGTTCCAGTCGATGCAACGCAGTGGTCCGAGTCCCAGCCGATGCAACACAGTGGTCCGAGTCCCAGTCGATGTAACGCAGTGGTCCGAGTCCCAGTCGATGTAACACAGTGGTCCGAGTCCCAGTCGATGTAACGCAGTGGTCCGAGTCCCAGTCGATGCAACACAGTGGTCCGAGTCCCAGTCGATGCAACACAGTGGTCCGAGTCCCAGTCGATGTAACGCAGTGGTCCGAGTTCCAGTCGATGCAACAGAAGGGTCCGAGTCCCAGCCGATGTAACGGAGTGGTCCGAGTTCCAGTCGATGTAACGCAGTGGTCCGAGTTCGAGTCGATGCAACACAGTGGTCCGAGTTTCAGTCGATGCAACAGAAGGGTCCGAGTTCCAGTCGATGCAACGCAGTGGTCCGAGTCCCAGTCGATGCAACACAGTGGTCCGAGTCCCAGTCGATGTAACGCAGTGGTCCGAGTCCCAGTCGATGCAACACAGTGGTCCGAGTCCCAGCCGATGCAACACATTGGTCCGAGTCCCAGTCGATGCAACACAGTGGTCCGAGTTCCAGTCGATGCAACGCAGTGGTCCGAGTCCCAGTCGATGCAACACAGTGGTCCGAGTCCCAGTCGATGTAACGCAGTGGTCCGAGTTCCAGTCGATGCAACAGAAGGGTCCGAGTCCCAGCCGATGTAACGGAGTGGTCCGAGTTCCAGTCGATGTAACGCAGTGGTCCGAGTTCGAGTCGATGCAACACAGTGGTCCGAGTTTCAGTCGATGCAACAGAAGGGTCCGAGTTCCAGTCGATGCAACAGAAGGGTCCGAGTCCCAGCCGATGTAACGGAGTGGTCCGAGTTCCAGTCGATGCAACACAGTGGTCCGAGTCCCAGTCGATGCAACACAGTGGTCCGAGTCCCAGTCAATGCAACACAGTGGTCCGAGTTCCAGTCGATGCAACACAGTGGTCCGAGTTCCAGTCGATGCAACAGAAGGGTCCGAGTCCCAGTCGATGCAACGCAGGCGTCCGAGTTCCAGTCGATGTAACGGAGTGGTCCGAGTTCCAGCCGATGCAACACAGTGGTCCGAGTCCCAGTCAATGCAACACAGTGGTCCGAGTTCCAGTCGATGCAACACAGTGGTCCGAGTCCCAGTCGATGCAACACAGTGGTCCGAGTTCCAGTCGATGCAACACAGTGGTCCGAGTCCCAGTCGATGCAACACAGTGGTCCGAGTCCCAGTCGATGCAACGCAGGCGTCCGAGTTCCAGTCGATGTAACGGAGTGGTCCGAGTTCCAGCCGATGTAACGGAGTGGTCCGAGTTCCAGTCGATGCAACACAGTGGTCCGAGTTCCAGTCAATGCAACAGAAGGGTCCGAGTTCCAGTCGATGCAACACAGTGGTCCGAGTTCCAGTCGATGTAACGCAGTGGTCCGAGTTCCAGTCGATGTAACGGAGTGGTCCGAGTTCCAGTCGATGCAACACAGGGGTCCGAGTGCCAGTCGATGTAACGTAGTGGTCCGAGTTCCAGTCGATGTAACGGAGTGGTCCGAGTTCCAGTCGATGCAACACAGGGGTCCGAGTTCCAGTCGATGTAACCCAGTGGTCCGAGTTCCAGTCGATGCAACACAGTGGTCCGAGTTCCAGTCGATGCAACACAGGGGTCCGAGTTCCAGTCGATGTAACCCAGTGGTCCGAGTTCCAGTCGATGCAACACAGTGGTCCGAGTTCCAGTCGATGCAACACAGTGGTCCGAGTTCCAGTCGATGTAACGCAGTGGTCCGAGTTCCAGTCGATGTAACGGAGTGGTCCGAGTTCCAGTCGATGCAACACAGTGGTCCGAGTTCCAGTCAATGCAACACAGTGGTCCGAGTCCCAGTCGATGCAACACAGTGGTCCGAGTTCCAGTCGATGTAACACAGGGGTCCGAGTTCCAGTCGATGTAACACAGTGGTCCGAGTTCCAGTCGATGTAACGCAGTGGTCCGAGTCCCAGTCGATGTAACACAGTGGTCCGAGTTCCAGTCGATGCAACACAGTGGTCCGAGTTCCAGTCAATGCAACACAGTGGTCCGAGTCCCAGACGATGCAACACAGTGGTCCGAGTTCCAGTCAATGCAACACAGTGGTCCGAGTTCCAGTCGATGTAACGGAGTGGTCCGAGTTCCAGTCGATGCAACACAGGGGTCCGAGTTCCAGTCGATGTAACCCAGTGGTCCGAGTTCCAGTCGATGCAACACAGTGGTCCGAGTTCCAGTCGATGCAACACAGGGGTCCGAGTTCCAGTCGATGTAACGGAGTGGTCCGAGTTCCAGTCGATGCAACACAGTGGTCCGAGTTCCAGTCAATGCAACACAGTGGTCCGAGTTCCAGTCGATGTAACGGAGTGGTCCGAGTTCCAGTCGATGCAACACAGTGGTCCGAGTTCCAGTCAATGCAACACAGTGGTCCGAGTTCCAGTCGATGCAACACAGTGGTCCGAGTTCCAGTCAATGCAACACAGTGGTCCGAGTTCCAGTCGATGCAACAGAAGGGTCCGAGTCCCAGTCGATGCAACAGAAGGGTCCGAGTTCCAGCCGATGTAACGCAGTGGTCCGAGTCCCAGTCGATGCAACATAATGATCCGAGTTCCAGTCGATGTAACACAGGGGTCCGAGTTCCAGTCGATGCAACACAGTGGTCCGAGTCCCAGTCGATGCAGCACAGGGATCCGAGTCCCAGCCGATGTAACATAGTGGTCCGAGTCCCAGCCGATGTAACACAGTGGTCCGAGTCCCAGTCGATGCAACACAAGGGTCCGAGTTCCAGTCGATGCAACACAGGGATCCGAGTCCCAGTCGATGCAACACAGGGGTTCGAGTTCCAGTCGACACGTTTTTTGTTGTTACTCAGAACACTTAATAATATGCCACATTCATTTATATATCCTTTTCATTTGGACAGTACTTCCTTGAAACACGGCGTACAAGCGTATCGGCACCATAAGCAATATGTACAAGAGAATCGGTACCACAAACATGGCGTACAAGCCTATCGGTACCATAAACAATGTGTACAAGCGTATCGGCACCATAAGCAAAATGTACAAGCCTATCGGTACCATAAGCAATGTGTCCTAGCGTATCGGTACCATAAGCAATATGTACAAGCGTATCGGTACCATAAACACGGCGTACAAGAGTATCGGTACCAAAAACACGGCGTACAAGCGTATCGGTACCATAAACACGGCGTACAAGCGTATCGGTACCACAAACATGGCGTACAAGCGTATCGGTACCATAAACATGGCGTACAAGCGTATCGGTACCATAAACACGGTGTATAAGCGTATAGGTACCAGTATAGGTACCATAAACAATGTGTACAAGCGTATCAGCACCATAAACATGGCGTACAAGCGTATCGGTACCACAAACATGGCGTACAAGCGTATCGGTACCATAAACACGGCGTACAAGCGTATCGGTACCACAAACATGGCGTACAAGCGTATCGGTACCATAAACACGGCGTACAAGCGTATCGGTACCACAAACATGGCGTACAAGCGTATCGGTACCACAAACATGGCGTACAAGCGTATCGGTACCACAAACATGGCGTACAAGAGAATCGGTACCACAAACATGGCGTACAAGCGTATCGGTACCATAAACATGGCGTATAAGCGTATCGGTACCATAAACACGGCGTATAAGCGTATCAGTACCACAAACATGGCGTACAAGCTATCGGTACCACAAACACGGCGTACAAGCGTATTGGCCCCACAAACATGGCGTACAAGCGTATCGGTACCACAAACATGGCGTACAAGCGTATCGGTACCACAAACATGGCGTACAAGCGTATCGGTACCACAAACATGGCGTACAAGCGTATCAGTACCACAAACATGGCGTACAAGCGTATCGGCCCCACAAACATGGCGTACAAGCGTATCGGTACCATAAACATGGCGTACAAGCGTATCGGTACCATAAACACGGTGTATAAGCGTATCGGTACTATAAACACGGTGTATAAGCGTATCGATACCACAAACATGGCGTACAAGCCTATCGGTACCATAAACACGGCGTACAAGCGTATCGGTACCACAAACATGGCGTACAAGCGTATCGGTACCATAAACATGGCGTACAAGCGTATCGGTACCATAAGCAATATGTACAAGCGTATCGGTACCATAAGCAATATGTACAAGCGTATCGGTACCATAAGCAATATGTACAAGCGTATCGGTACCATAAACAATATGTACAAGCGTATCGGTACCATAAGCAATATGTACAAGCCTATCGGTACCATAAGCAATGTGTCCTAGCGTATCGGTACCATAAGCAATATGTACAAGCGTATCGGTACCATAAACACGGCGTACAAAAGTATCGGTACCAAAAACACGGCGTACAAGCGTATCAGTACCATAAACACGGCGTACAAGCGTATCGGTACCATAAACACGGCGTACAAGCGTATCAGTACCATAAACACGGCGTACAAGCGTATAGGTACCAGTATAGGTACCATAAACAATGTGTACAAGCGTATCGGCACCACAAACATGGCGTACAAGCGAATCGGTACCACAAACATGGCGTACAAGCGTATCGGTACCACAAACACGACGTATATGCGTATAGGTACCATAAACACGACGTATAATCGTATCAGTACCATAAACACGGCGTATTATCGTATCAGTACCATAAACACGGCGTATAAGCGTATCGGTACTATAAACACGGTGTATAAGCGTATCGGTACCATAAACACGGTGTATTAGCGTATCGGTACCACAAACACGACGTATATGCGTATAGGTACCATAAACACGACGTATAATCGTATCAGTACCATAAACATGGCGTATAATCGTATCAGTACCATAAACACGACGTATAATCGTATCAGTACCATAAACACGGCGTATAAGCGTATCGGTACTATAAACACGGTGTATAAGCGTATCGGTACCATAAACACGGCGTATAAGCGTATCGGTACCATAAACACGGTGTATAAACGTATCAGTACCATAAAAAAGGTTTACAAGCGTATCGGTACCACAAACATGGCGTACAAGCGAATCGGTACCACAAACATGGCGTATACACGTATCGGTACCATAAACAATGTGTCCAAGCGTATCGGCACCACAAACATGGTCAAACAGGGCGGTGCGTTCTGTAACTAACTATGTTGCATGATAAGATAGAGACAAGATTAATGCTGTTGTGTGACGGTGGTTCTACACAGACTGCTGTCTTTGGTCTCCGGCCAACATTGATAGTTAGACTTCGACAAAATGATCATAGTTATGGCGGTAGATGTATACTTGATTATAAATAATTATAATTGCAAACTTATCAGAAAGTTGGATATCGGAACTCTCAAGGCGGAAAAATGGTCACGGTTTCATTACAACGACCCAAATGATCACGTGCGTTATCGGGTCACTTACCGCACATGTCGCTGTCACACATTCTGCATTTGGTGATATTGTCTGTTCCAAGAACAAAGTTGGCTCTGCGACAGTCTTGTGGAATCTGGTTCATTAGAGGGCATTGAATTTGTGGACAAACTTCCATGTGATGGCCTGAAAAAATATATGATCTGGAAAATTAAACAACAAAAACATTAAACGTTTATGATCAAAGTAAATGCATGAAAAATTCAACACGGTCTTCATCATTATCGTTACAACAACAGCCGCTACATCGTCGTCTTCTTCACAATCGTTGTCATCATTATAAGCTTCATTATCATCATCATCATCATAATCATCATCATCATTATCATCATCATCATCATCATCATCATCATCATCATCATCATCATCATCATCGTCATCGTCATCGTCATCGTCATTATCAACATCATCATCATCACTACCATCATCTTCATCACCATCATCATAATCACCATCATCATCACCATCATCATCATTATCAGCATCACTACCATCATCTTCATCACAATCATCATAATCACCATCATCATCACCATCATCATCATTATCAGCATCACTACTATCATCTTCTTTATCATCATCATCATCATCACCACCACCACCACCATCATGACCTTTAGACTCACCACAGAAGCTTGTATCACATGTCCGACATGGTGTTTTCCCATCAGAGCCGATAATATAGGTCGGTCTCCTACATTCCTCGGGGATATTATCATCTGGGCATGTCAGCTGTGGACACGGGTCTGCCAGGGAAAAAAAGTAACTATATTATTTAAGAAAAAATGCGAAAAGACACAGTTTGATTTTTGTACAAGACGCAGAGACATAAGCAGTCTTGAATACTTCTAATAATCCGCCTCTACTGGAACAGACAGACTTTTATTAAAATAACTATATCAGTTTTGACTAAAGCCACATTTGAGTGGAAAACATATTAAAAAAAATGAACTGTACCTAAACGTAGGAGATGATATCGGATTACGGTAACAAATATGACAAGAAAAATCTCTTGATGATAAAGTAGATCACACTGACCGAGAAATAAAGCGTTAGTAACGTTTTTATTTGTTGTTGTTGTTGTTTCTTCGATTCAGTAAAGCTCAAACTTCAGTTCCAAGGGCCACATTTTCGATATTCTAAGATTAACAGTAATCAGTAAATATTTTTCTTCAGTGTCCAAACAATAGTTAAATGACAGGTATACAGTAAAATCCGAGAAGGTCCCTTTAATGATATCTTTTTACATATATCTCCTCATCCACGGACAATAGAAATAACCATGCAACGCCATTCTAATGACAGCATGACAGTAATTAACTAGCAAAACAAACATATTCCTACTCAAATGTCAAGGCTCAATGCCTGTTCATAATTAACATAACATTAAATGCATGATGATTCAATTCAATTCAATTCAATATCTTTATTTCCTCCAATCTTGGAGATCATTGATATATATATATATTTGTTTATTGGGTTTATCGTCCGACCAACAGTATTTCAGTTATATGGAGACGGTGTCCACTTGAAGCAGGTATATATATATATATATATATATATATATATATATATATATATATATATATATATATATATATATATATATATATATATATATATATATATATATATATATATATATATATATATATATATATATATATATATATATATATATATGTATATATATATACAAAGCGAACATGGTATACTAATAGTATATAATATATCCTTCAAAAATGAGAACTAGAAAAAAATGCCCTAGTCAACAAAGTAACTGTTAAGATAATTGATGTTTTTACAGTAAAATGATTCACAAACTACATTCTGGTAAAATAATTAAAAAATGAATAATCATACTTATCCAAAATTCTAAGTAAAAAAAAACAATACCTACCTATTTGGTTGTCTACAGGACTTCTGGCAAACGCGGAAGAGACAAAAAAATTAGGGCAATGTATACGAACGCCATAGTGATGTGAGAGTGAATGCTTCATACAAACACAGATTGTTGTTTAAATACGCGAGGTCGTTTCACTGGAACAGACAATTAATAAGGCCCTTACACGGGACCTATTTTTTATTGTAGTATACATTGGTTTTGTTTTTACACCAAAATTCTTAAAAGCAATGTTTTGTTGATAACATGTTTAAATAAAATAAGAATATATGCACAAATATCCAGAAACAGGCACACACGCAAACACACACACGCTCGAGCACACACATGCACCAAAAACGAACAATATTAATGCATAGTACATGTAAAAACACATCACGGACCTCACTGTGTGTTTAATGAACCTATTACTAGTTTAATTGTTACGTATTAAGGCACTGTTTATAGTAAAATACCATATATGTAATGGATTATAATGACGCGTGTATTTGCATTCAAAACATCTCAACTGATATACAGAAAGATTTTTATTTCGGCTTGAACAACTTTAAGTCGTTTGCCAATATAAGGAGAAAATGAGAAAAGTGTATATTAAAGAATGAATATGAGATTTAAACAACACAGAAATTCTTAATGGTGTTGGTTGAAAGACTGGTTAGTGAGTTAAGTAGCAACGTATAAAGGTTATCAGAATTTCAGTTTAGCAACAAATATTACTGATCCTCGAGTGATCTTAATCTGATTTGTCTAACTATTGTTATTTTTAAATATAAAAATGACTATTTTTGTATTGCTGGGGTTTATTTTGCATGTCCGATTCAATGTACATTGTAACTTGAAACGTCTCAGCCTCTCACTGCGTGGGTTCGAGTCCCGGTCAGCCAATACCAAGTCATGTGACTGGCTGCGGCGGCGGTTCTTCCCAGTCCTATATCAAGTATCTTCCTCCACCAACAATTATAGGACGTAGCAAAAAAGCAAAGCAATCAGACATAACTTCAAGATAGAGAAAAACAACGAGTGACCAATTAAAAGAGAAATCGTAGTACGTGCTGAAAATACATAATTCGCACTACAATCCAGCAATGTTTGATGTGACAGTACTACAATGAATGTTAGCATTAATAAACTATTTATAAACGCTCCAAATAAAAGTGACATTGGGACCTTTATTATGTGGTAACATGTTGTTTTGTGTTGAGTCATTTGTTGGGTCATTTGTCAACTATGAACAGGATTTTAGCGGTCGAGTCAGGAATATTAATCAGTGTTGCAAAGTAATTTAATTAGGGTAAAAATGTACCATGTGGAATTTTTGTCTATGTTCACCTTTTGTACAAAATTTATTAATGTTTTGGCAAACTCCTTTCTGTCAAGGAGTAATGGCCATATCGGTTTTGTTTGTTTTGCCTTTTTTGTTACAAGACACTTATACGATTATGAACTTAGGGGCGACGTCAAGGTTGACGAAAACCCCGGATACATGTCTGGGTTGAACTACCGGTGCAGTTTACTTGGAATGAACTGTTAATGTTACACTGACAATGAACTGTTAATGTTAAACTGACAATGAACTGTTAATGTTACACTGACGATAAACTGTTAATGTTACACTGACGATAAACTGTTAATGTTACACTGACGATAAACTGTTAATGTTACACTGACAACAAACTGTTAATGTTACACTGACGATAAACTGTTAATGTTACACTGACGATAAACTGTTAATGTTACACTGATAATGAACTGTTAATGTTACACTGACAATGAACTGTTAATGTTAAACTGACAATGAACTGTTAATGTTACACTGACGATAAACTGTTAATGTTACACTGACGATACACTGTTAATGTTACACTGACGATAAACTGTTAATGTTACACTGACGATAAACTGTTAATGTTACACTGACAATGAACTGTTAATATTAGACTGACGATAAACTGTTAATGTTACACTGACGATAAACTGTTAATGTTACACTGACGATAAACTGTTAATGTTACACTGACGATAAACTGTTAATGTTACACTGACGATAAACTGTTAATGTTACACTGACAACAAACTGTTAATGTTACACTGACAACAAACTGTTAATGTTACACTGACAATGAACAGTTAATGTTACACTGACGATAAACTGTTAATGTTACACTGACAATAAACTGTTATTGTTACACTGACGATAAACTGTTAATGTTACACTGACGATAAACTGTTAATGTTACAATGGCAATGAACTGTTAATGTTACACTGACAACGAACTGTTAATGTTACACTGACAATGAACTGTTAATGTTACACTGACGATAAACTGTTAATGTTACACTGACGATAAACTGTTAATATTACACTGGCAATAAACTGTTAATGCTACACTGACGATAAACTGTTAATATTACACTGACGATAAACTGTTAATATTACACTGACGATAAACTGTTAATATTACACTGACAACAAACTCTTAATGTTACACTGACGATAAACTGTTAATGTTACACTGACAATAAACTCTTAATGTTACACTGACGATAAACTGTTAATGTTACACTGACGATAAACTGTTAATGTTACACTGACAATAAACTGTTAATATTACACTGACGATAAACTGTTAATGTTACACTGACGATAAACTGTTAATATTACACTGACGATAAACTGTTAATATTACACTGACGATAAACTGTTAATATTACACTGACAACAAACTCTTAATGTTACACTGACGATAAACTGTTAATGTTACACTGACAACAAACTCTTAATGTTACACTGACGATAAACTGTTAATGTTACACTGACGATAAACTGTTAATGTTACACTGACAACAAACTCTTAATGTTACACTGACGATAAACTGTTAATGTTACACTGACAATAAACTGTTAATATTACACGGACCATAAACTGTTAATGTTACACTGACAATAAACTCTTAATGTTACACTGACGATAAACTGTTAATGTTACACTGACGATAAACAGTTAATATTACACTGACGATAAACTGTTAATGTTACACTGACGATAAACAGTTAATATTACACTGATGATAAACTGTTAATGTTACACTGACGATAAACTGTTAATGTTACACTGACGATAAACTGTTAATATTACACTGACGATAAACTGTTAATGTTACACTGACGATAAACTGTTAATGTTACACTGACGATAAACTGTTAATGTTACACTGACAATAAACTGTTAATGTTACACTTACAATAAACTGTTAATTTTACACTGACGATAAACTGTTAATGTTACACTGACGATAAACTGTTAATATTACACTGACGATAAACTGTTAATATTACACTGACGATAAACTGTTAATATTACACTGACGATAAACTGTTAATGTTACACTGACGATAAACTGTTAATATTACACTGACGATAAACTGTTAATGTTACACTGACGATAAACTGTTAATGTTACACTGACGATAAACTGTTAATGTTACACTGACAATGAACTGTTAATATTACACTGACGATAAACTGTTAATATTACACTGACGATAAACTGTTAATATTACACTGACGATAAACTGTTAATGTTACACTGACGATAAACTGTTAATGTTACACTGACAATGAACTGTTAATGTTACACTGACATTAAACTGTTAATGTTACACTGACGATAAACTGTTAATGTTACACTGACGATAAACTGTTAATATTACACTGACGGCAAACTGTTAATGTTACACTGACGACAAACTGTTAATGTTACACTGACGGCAAACTGTTAATGTTACACTGACGACAAACTGTTAATGTTACACTGACGATAAACTGTTAATGTTACACTGACGATAAACTGTTAATGTTACACTGACGATAAACTGTTAATATTACACTGACGATAAACTGTTAATGTTACACTGACGATAAACTGTTAATATTACACTGACGATAAACAGTTAATGTTACACTGACAATGAACTGTTAATGTTACACTGACGATAAACTGTTTATGTTACACTGACGATAAACTGTTAATATTACACTGACGATAAACTGTTAATGTTACACTGACAACAAACTGTTAATGTTACACTGACGATAAACTGTTAATGTTACACTGACGATAAACTGTTTATGTTACACTGACGATAAACTGTTAATATTACACTGACGATAAACTGTTAATGTTACACTGACAACAAACTGTTAATGTTACACTGACAATAAACTGTTAATGTTACACTGACGATAAACTGTTAATATTACACTGACGATAAACTGTTAATGTTACACTGACAACAAACAGTTAATGTTACACTGACGATAAACTGTTAATATTACACTGACGATAAACTGTTAATGTTACACTGACAACAAACTGTTAATGTTACACTGACGATAAACTGTTAATATTACACTGACGATAAACTGTTAATGTTACACTGACGATAAACTGTTAATATTACACTGACGATAAACTGTTAATGTTACACTGACGATAAACTGTTAATGTTACACTGACGATAAACTGTTAATATTACACTGACGATAAACTGTTAATGTTACACTGACGATAAACTGTTAATGTTACACTGACGATAAACTGTTAATGTTACACTGACGATAAACTGTTAATGTTACACTGACAACAAACTGTTAATGTTACACTGACGATAAACTGTTAATGTTACACTGACGATAAACTGTTAATATTACACTGACGATAAACTGTTAATGTTACACTGACAATAAACTGTTAATGTTACACTGACGATAAACTGTTAATATTACACTGACGATAAACTGTTAATGTTACACTGACAACAAACTGTTAATGTTACACTGACGATAAACTGTTAATGTTACACTGACGATAAACTGTTAATGTTACAATGGCAATGAACTGTTAATGTTACACTGACAATAAACTGTTAATGTTACACTGACGATAAACTGTCAATATTACACTGACGATAAACTGTTAATGTTACACTGAAAATAGACAGTTAATGTTACACTGACATTAAACTGTTAATGTTACACTGAAAATAAACTGTCAATATTACACTGACGATAAACTGTTAATGTTACACTGAAAATAGACAGTTAATGTTACACTGACATTAAACTGTTAATGTTACACTGAAAATAAACAGTTAATGTTACACTGACGGCAAACTGTTAATGTTACACTGAAAATAGACAGTTAATGTTACACTGAAATTAAACTGTTAATGTTACACTGAAAATAAACAGTTAATGTTACACTGACGGCAAACTGTTAATGTTACACTTAAAATAGACAGTTAATGTTACACTGACATTAAACTGTTAATGTTACACTGAAAATAAACAGTTAATGTTACACCGACGGCAAACTGTTAATATTACACTGACGATAAACTGTTAATGTTACACTGACGATACACTGTTAATGTTACACTGAAAATAGACAGTTAATGTAACACTGACGATAAACTGTTAATGTTACACTGACGATCAACTGTTAATGTTACACTGACGATAAAGTATTAATGTTACACTGAAAATAAACTGTTAATGTTACACTGACGGCAAACTGTTAATGTTACACTTACAATAAACTGTTAATGTTACACTGAAAATAAACAGTTAATATTACACTGTCGGCAAACTGTTAATGTTACACTGAAAATAGACAGTTAATGTTACACTGACATTAAACTGTTAATGTTACACTGACAATAAACTGTTAATGTTACAATGGCAATAAACTGTTAATGTTACACTGACGATAAAGTATTAATGTTACACTGAAAATAGACAGTTAATGTTACACTGACGATAAACTGTTAATGTTACACTTACAATAAACTGTTAATGTCACAGTGACGATAAAGTATTAATGTTACACTGAAAATAAACAGTTAATGTTACACGGACGGCAAACTGTTAATGTTACACTGAAAAGAGACAGTTAATGTTACACTGACATTAAACTGTTAATGTTACACTGAAAATAAACAGTTAATGTTACACCGACGGCAAACTGTTAATATTACACTGACGATAAACTGTTAATGTTACACTGACGATCAACTGTTAATGTTACACTGACGATAAAGTATTAATGTTACAATGACAATAAACTGTTACTGTTACACTGACGGCAAACTGTTAATGTTACACTTACAATAAACTGTTAATGTTACAATGACGATAAAGCATTAATGTTACACTGAAAATAAACTGTTAATGTTACACTGACGGCAAACTGTTAATGTTACACTGAAAATAGACAGTTCCTGTTACACTGACAAAAAACTGTTAATGTTACACTTACAATAAACTGTTAATGTTACACTAACGGCAAACTGTTAATGTTACACGTTCAATAAACTGTTAATGTTACACTGACCATAAACTGTTAATGTTACACTGACCATAAACTGTTAATGTTACACTGACGATAAACTGTTAATGTTACACTTACAATAAACTGTTAATGTTACACTGACCATAAACTGTTAATGTTACACTGACGATAAACTGTTAATGTTACACTGACAATAAACTGTTAATGTTACATTGACGATAAACTGTTAATATTACACTGACGATAAACTGTTAATGTTACACTGACGATAAACTGTTAATGTTACACTTACAATAAATTGTTAATGTTAAACTTACAATAAATTGTAAATGTTACACTTACAATAAATTGTTAATGTTACCTTGACAATCAACTGTTAATGTTACACTGACGGCAAACTGTTAATGTTACACTGACGATAAACTGTTATTGTTACAATGACAATAAACTGTTAATGTTACACTGTCGATAAACTGTTAATGTTACACTGTCGATAAACTGATAATGTTACACTGACAATAAACTGTTAATGTTACACTGACGATAAACTGTTAATGTTACAATGACAATAAACTGTTAATGTTACTCTGACGATAAACTGTTAATGTTACACTGACAAATAACTGTTAATGTTACACTGGAGATAACTAGTTAATGTTACACTGACAATAAACTGTTAATGTTACACTGACAATAAACTGTTAATGTTAAACTGACAATAAACAGTTAATGTTACACTGACAATAAACTGTTTATGTTACACTGACAATAAACTGTTAATGTTACACTGTCGACAAACTGTTAATGTTACACTGACGATAAACTGTTAATGTTACACTGACGATAAAATGGTATTGTTACACTGACAATAAACTGTTAATGTTACACTGACAATAAACTGTAAATGTTAAACTGACAATGAACTGTTAATGTTACACTGACGATAAACTGGTATTGTTACACTGACAATAAACTGTTAATGTTACACTGACGATAAACTGTTATTGTTACACTGACAATAAACTTTTTATGTTACACTGACAATAAACTGTTAATGTTACACTGTCGGCAAACTGTTAATGTTACACGGACGATAAACTGTTAATGTTACACTGACCATAAACTGTTAATGTAACACTGACAATAAACTGTTAATGTTACACTGACAATGAACAGTTAATGTTACACTGACAATAAACTGTTAATGTTACACTGACAATAAACTGTTAATGTTACACTGACAATAAACTGTTAATGCTACACTGACGGCAAACAGTTAATGTTACACTGACAATAAACTGTTAATGTTACACTGACGATAACCTGTTAATGTTACACTGACAATAAACTGTTAATGTTACACATACAATAAACTGTTAATGTTACACTGACGGCAAACAGTTAATGTTACACTGACAATAAACTGTTAATGTTACACTGACGATAACCTGTTAATGTTACACTGACAATAAACTGTTAATGTTACACATACAATAAACTGTTAATGTTACACTGACAATAAACTGTTAATGTTACACTGACGATAACCTGTTAATGTTACACTGACAATAAACTGTTAATGTTACACTGACGATAACCTGTTAATGTTACACTGACAATAAACTGTTAATGTTACACTGACAATAAACTGTTAATGTTACACTGACGATAAACTGTTAATGTTACACTGTCGGCAAACTGTTAATGTTACACTGACGATAAACTGTTAATGTTACACTGACAATAAACTGTTAATGTTACACTGGCAATAAACTGTTAATGTTACACAGACAATAAACTGTTAATGTTACACAGACAATAAACTGTTTATGTTACACTGACAATAAACTGTTAATGTTACACTGACGAGAAACTGTTAATGTTACACTGCCGATAAACTGTTAATGCTACACTGACGATAAACTGTTAATGTTACACTGACAACAAACTGTTAATGTTACACTGACGATAAACTGTTAATGTTACACTGACGATAAACTGTTAATGTTACACTGATAATGAACTGTTAATGTTACACTGACAATGAACTGTTAATGTTAAACTGACAATGAACTGTTAATGTTACACTGACGATAAACTGTTAATGTTACACTGACGATAAACTGTTAATGTTACACTGACGATAAACTGTTAATGTTACACTGACGATAAACTGTTAATGTTACACTGACGATAAACTGTTAATGTTACACTGACAACAAACTGTTAATGTTACACTGACAACAAACTGTTAATGTTACACTGACAATGAACAGTTAATGTTACACTGACGATAAACTGTTAATGTTACACTGACAATAAACTGTTATTGTTACACTGACGATAAACTGTTAATGTTACACTGACGATAAACTGTTAATGTTACAATGGCAATGAACTGTTAATGTTACACTGACAATGAACTGTTAATATTACACTGACAATGAACTGTTAATGTTACACTGACGATAAACTGTTAATGTTACACTGACGATAAACTGTTAATATTACACTGACGATAAACTGTTAATGTTACACTGACGATAAACTGTTAATGTTACACTGACGATAAACTGTTAATGTTACACTGACGATAAACTGTTAATATTACACTGACGATAAACTGTTAATGTTACACTGGCAATAAACTGTTAATGTTACACTGACAATGAACTGTTAATGTTACACTGACAACAAACTGTTAATGCTACACTGACAATAAACTGTTAATGTTAAACTGACAATAAACAGTTAATGTTACACTGACAATAGACTGTTTATGTTACACTGACAATAAACTGTTAATGTTACACTGTCGACAAACTGTTAATGTTACACTGACGATAAACTGTTAATATTACACTGACGATAAACTGTTAATATTACACTGACGATAAACTGTTAATATTACACTGACGATAAACAGTTAATGTTACACTGACGATAAACTGTTAATGTTACACTGACGATAAACAGTTAATGTTACACTGACGATAAACTGTTAATGTTACACTGACGATAAACTGTTAATGTTACACTGACGATAAACTGTTAATGTTACACATACAATAAACTGTTAATGTTACACTGACAATAAACTGTTAATGTTACACTGACGATAACCTGTTAATGTTACACTGACAATAAACTGTTAATGTTACACTGACGATAACCTGTTAATGTTACACTGACAATAAACTGTTAATGTTACACTGACAATAAACTGTTAATGTTACACTGACGATAAACTGTTAATGTTACACTGTCGGCAAACTGTTAATGTTACACTGACGATAAACTGTTAATGTTACACTGACAATAAACTGTTAATGTTACACTGGCAATAAACTGTTAATGTTACACAGACAATAAACTGTTAATGTTACACAGACAATAAACTGTTTATGTTACACTGACAATAAACTGTTAATGTTACACTGACGAGAAACTGTTAATGTTACACTGCCGATAAACTGTTAATGCTACACTGACGATAAACTGTTAATGTTACACTGACAACAAACTGTTAATGTTACACTGACGATAAACTGTTAATGTTACACTGACGATAAACTGTTAATGTTACACTGATAATGAACTGTTAATGTTACACTGACAATGAACTGTTAATGTTAAACTGACAATGAACTGTTAATGTTACACTGACGATAAACTGTTAATGTTACACTGACGATAAACTGTTAATGTTACACTGACGATAAACTGTTAATGTTACACTGACGATAAACTGTTAATGTTACACTGACGATAAACTGTTAATGTTACACTGACGATAAACTGTTAATGTTACTGTGACGATAAACTGTTAATGTTACACTGACGATAAACTGTTAATGTTACACTGACGATAAACTGTTAATATTACACTGACGATAAACTGTTAATGTTACACTGACGATAAACTGTTAATGTTACACTGACGATAAACTGTTAATGTTACACTGACGATAAACTGTTAATATTACACTGACGATAAACTGTTAATGTTACACTGACGATAAACTGTTAATATTACACTGACGATAAACTGTTAATGTTACACTGACGATAAACTGTTAATATTACACTGACGATAAACTGTTAATGTTACACTGACGATAAACAGTTAATGTTACACTGACGATAAACTGTTAATGTTACACTGACGATAAACTGTTAATATTAAACTGACGATAAACTGTTAATGTTACACTGACGATACAATGTTAATGTTACACTGAAAATAGACAGTTAATGTTACACTGACGATAAACTGTTAATATTACACTGACGATAAACTGTTAATGTTACACTGACGATAAACAGTTAATGTTACACTGACGATAAACTGTTAATGTTACACTGACGATAAACTGTTAATATTACACTGGCAATAAACTGTTAATGCTACACTGACGATAAACTGTTAATGTTACACTGACGATAAACTGTTAATATTACACTGACGATAAACTGTTAATATTACACTGACGATAAACTGTTAATATTACACTGACGATAAACAGTTAATGTTACACTGACGATAAACTGTTAATGTTACACTGACGATAAACAGTTAATGTTACACTGACGATAAACTGTTAATGTTACACTGACGATAAACTGTTAATGTTACACTGACGATAAACTGTTAATATTACACTGACGATAAACAGTTAATATTACACTGACGATAAACTGTTAATGTTACACTGACGATAAACTGTTAATATTACACTGACGATAAACAGTTAATGTTACACTGACGATAAACTGTTAATGTTACACTGACGATAAACTGTTAATGTTACACTGACGATAAACTGTTAATATTACACTGACGATAAACAGTTAATATTACACTGACGATAAACTGTTAATGTTACACTGACGATAAACTGTTAATATTACACTGACGATAAACTGTTAATGTTACACTGACGATAAACTGTTAATATTACACTGACGATAAACTGTTAATATTACACTGACGATAAACTGTTAATGTTACACTGACGATAAACTGTTAATATTACACTGACGATAAACTGTTAATGTTACACTGACGATAAACTGTTAATGTTACACTGACGATAAACTGTTAATGTTACACTGACGATAAACTGTTAATATTACACTGACGATAAACTGTTAATATTACACTGACGATAAACTGTTAATATTACACTGACGATAAACTGTTAATGTTACACTGACGATAAACTGTTAATGTTACACTGACGATAAACTGTTAATATTACACTGACAATAAACTGTTAATGTTACACTGACGATAAACTGTTAATATTACACTGACGATAAACTGTTAATATTACACTGACGATAAACTGTTAATGTTACACTGACGATAAACTGTTAATATTACACTGACGATAAACTGTTAATATTACACTGACGATAAACTGTTAATGTTACACTGACGATAAACTGTTAATGTTACACTGACAATGAACTGTTAATGTTACACTGACATTAAACTGTTAATGTTACACTGACGATAAACTGTTAATGTTACACTGACGATAAACTGTTAATATTACACTGACGGCAAACTGTTAATGTTACACTGACGACAAACTGTTAATGTTACACTGACGGCAAACTGTTAATGTTACACTGACGACAAACTGTTAATGTTACACTGACGATAAACTGTTAATGTTACACTGGCAATAAACTGTTAATGTTACACAGACAATAAACTGTTAATGTTACACAGACAATAAACTGTTTATGTTACACTGACAATAAACTGTTAATGTTACACTGACGAGAAACTGTTAATGTTACACTGCCGATAAACTGTTAATGCTACACTGACGATAAACTGTTAATGTTACACTGACAACAAACTGTTAATGTTACACTGACGATAAACTGTTAATGTTACACTGACGATAAACTGTTAATGTTACACTGATAATGAACTGTTAATGTTACACTGACAATGAACTGTTAATGTTAAACTGACAATGAACTGTTAATGTTACACTGACGATAAACTGTTAATGTTACACTGACGATAAACTGTTAATGTTACACTGACGATAAACTGTTAATGTTACACTGACGATAAACTGTTAATGTTACACTGACGATAAACTGTTAATATTACACTGACGATAAACTGTTAATGTTACACTGACAACAAACTGTTAATGTTACACTGACGATAAACTGTTAATATTACACTGACGATAAACTGTTAATGTTACACTGACGATAAACTGTTAATATTACACTGACGATAAACTGTTAATGTTACACTGACGATAAACTGTTAATGTTACACTGACGATAAACTGTTAATATTACACTGACGATAAACTGTTAATGTTACACTGACAACAAACCGTTAATGTTACACTGACAACAAACTGTTAATGTTACACTGACGATAAACTGTTAATGTTACACTGACGATAAACTGTTAATGTTACACTGACAACAAACTGTTAATGTTACACTGACGATAAATTGTTAATGTTACACTGACGATAAACTGTTAATATTACACTGACGATAAACTGTTAATGTTACACTGACAATAAACTGTTAATGTTACACTGACGATAAACTGTTAATATTACACTGACGACAAACTGTTAATGTTACACTGACAACAAACTGTTAATGTTACACTGACGATAAACTGTTAATGTTACACTGACGATAAGCTGTTAATGTTACAATGGCAATGAACTGTTAATGTTACACTGACAATAAACTGTTAATGTTACACTGACAACAAACTGTTAATGTTACACTGACGATAAACTGTTAATGTTACACTGACGATAAACTGTTAATGTTACAATGGCAATTAACTGTTAATGTTACACTGACCATAAACTGTTAATGTTACACTGACAATGAACTGTTAATGTTACACTGACAATGAACTGTTAATGTTAAACTGGCAATAAACTGTTAATGTTACACTGACGATAAACTGTTAATGTTACACTGACGATAAACTGTTAATGTTACACTGGCAATAAACTGTTAATGTTACACTGACAATGAACTGTTAATGTTACACTGACAACAAACTGTTAATGCTACACTGACAATAAACTGTTAATGTTACACTGACAATAAACTGTTAATGTTACACTGACAATGAACTGTTAATGTTACACTGACAACAAACTGTTAATGCTACACTGACAACAAACTGTTAATGCTACACTGACGATAAACTGTTAATGTTACACTGACAATAAACTGTTAATGTTACACTGACAATGAACTGTAAATGTTACACTTACAATAAATTGTTAATGTTACCTTGACAATAAACAGTTAATGTTACACTGACGGCAAACTGTTAATGTTACACTGACAATAAACTGTTAATGTTACACTGACAATGAACTGTAAATGTTACACTTACAATAAATTGTTAACGTTACCTTGACAATAAACAGTTAATGTTACACTGACGGCAAACTGTTAATGTTACACTGGCAACAAACTGTTAATGTTACACTGACGATGAACTGTTAATGTTACACTGACGATACATTGTTAATGTTACACTGACGATCAAGTGTTAATATTACACTGACGATAAACTGTTAATGTTACACTGAAAATAGACAGTTAATGTTACACTGACATTAAACTGTTAATGTTACACTGAAAATAAACTGTCAATATTACACTGACGATAAACTGTTAATGTTACACTGAAAATAGACAGTTAATGTTACACTGACATTAAACTGTTAATGTTACACTGAAAATAAACTGTCAATATTACACTGACGATAAACTGTTAATGTTACACTGAAAATAGACAGTTAATGTTACACTGACATTAAACTGTTAATGTTACACTGAAAATAAACAGTTAATGTTACACTGACGGCAAACTGTTAATGTTACACTGAAAATAGACAGTTAATGTTACACTGAAATTAAACTGTTAATGTTACACTGAAAATAAACAGTTAATGTTATACTGACGGCAAACTGTTAATGTTACACTTAAAATAGACAGTTAATGTTACACTGACATTAAACTGGTAATGTTACACTGAAAATAAACAGTTAATGTTACACCGACGGCAAACTGTTAATATTACACTGACGATAAACTGTTAATGTTACACTGACGATACACTGTTAATGTTACACTGACGATAAACTGTCAATATTACACTGACGATAAACTGTTAATGTTACACTGAAAATAGACAGTTAATGTTACACTGACATTAAACTGTTAATGTTACACTGAAAATAAACTGTCAATATTACACTGACGATAAACTGTTAATGTTACACTGAAAATAGACAGTTAATGTTACACTGACATTAAACTGTTAATGTTACACTGAAAATAAACTGTCAATATTACACTGACGATAAACTGTTAATGTTACACTGAAAATAGACAGTTAATGTTACACTGACATTAAACTGTTAATGTTACACTGAAAATAAACTGTCAATATTACACTGACGATAAACTGTTAATGTTACACTGAAAATAGACAGTTAATGTTACACTGACATTAAACTGTTAATGTTACACTGAAAATAAACAGTTAATGTTACACTGACGGCAAACTGTTAATGTTACACTGAAAATAGACAGTTAATGTTACACTGAAATTAAACTGTTAATGTTACACTGAAAATAAACAGTTAATGTTACACTGACGGCAAACTGTTAATGTTACACTTAAAATAGACAGTTAATGTTACACTGACATTAAACTGTTAATGTTACACTGAAAATAAACAGTTAATGTTACACCGACGGCAAACTGTTAATATTACACTGACGATAAACTGTTAATGTTACACTGACGATACACTGTTAATGTTACACTGAAAATAGACAGTTAATGTAACACTGACGATAAACTGTTAATGTTACACTGACGATCAACTGTTAATGTTACACTGACGATAAAGTATTAATGTTACACTGAAAATAAACTGTTAATGTTACACTGACGGCAAACTGTTAATGTTACACTTACAATAAACTGTTAATGTTACACTGAAAATAAACAGTTAATATTACACTGTCGGCAAACTGTTAATGTTACACTGAAAATAGACAGTTAATGTTACACTGACATTAAACTGTTAATGTTACACTGACAATAAACTGTTAATGTTACAATGGCAATAAACTGTTAATGTTACACTGACGATAAAGTATTAATGTTACACTGAAAATAGACAGTTAATGTTACACTGACGATAAACTGTTAATGTTACACTTACAATAAACTGTTAATGTCACAGTGACGATAAAGTATTAATGTTACACTGAAAATAAACAGTTAATGTTACACGGACGGCAAACTGTTAATGTTACACTGAAAAGAGACAGTTAATGTTACACTGACATTAAACTGTTAATGTTACACTGAAAATAAACAGTTAATGTTACACCGACGGCAAACTGTTAATATTACACTGACGATAAACTGTTAATGTTACACTGACGATCAACTGTTAATGTTACACTGACGATAAAGTATTAATGTTACAATGACAATAAACTGTTACTGTTACACTGACGGCAAACTGTTAATGTTACACTTACAATAAACTGTTAATGTTACAATGACGATAAAGCATTAATGTTACACTGAAAATAAACTGTTAATGTTACACTGACGGCAAACTGTTAATGTTACACTGAAAATAGACAGTTCCTGTTACACTGACAAAAAACTGTTAATGTTACACTTACAATAAACTGTTAATGTTACACTAACGGCAAACTGTTAATGTTACACGTTCAATAAACTGTTAATGTTACACTGACCATAAACTGTTAATGTTACACTGACCATAAACTGTTAATGTTACACTGACGATAAACTGTTAATGTTACACTTACAATAAACTGTTAATGTTACACTGACCATAAACTGTTAATGTTACACTGACGATAAACTGTTAATGTTACACTGACAATAAACTGTTAATGTTACATTGACGATAAACTGTTAATATTACACTGACGATAAACTGTTAATGTTACACTGACGATAAACTGTTAATGTTACACTTACAATAAATTGTTAATGTTAAACTTACAATAAATTGTAAATGTTACACTTACAATAAATTGTTAATGTTACCTTGACAATCAACTGTTAATGTTACACTGACGGCAAACTGTTAATGTTACACTGACGATAAACTGTTATTGTTACAATGACAATAAACTGTTAATGTTACACTGTCGATAAACTGTTAATGTTACACTGTCGATAAACTGATAATGTTACACTGACAATAAACTGTTAATGTTACACTGACGATAAACTGTTAATGTTACAATGACAATAAACTGTTAATGTTACTCTGACGATAAACTGTTAATGTTACACTGACAAATAACTGTTAATGTTACACTGGAGATAACTAGTTAATGTTACACTGACAATAAACTGTTAATGTTACACTGACAATAAACTGTTAATGTTAAACTGACAATAAACAGTTAATGTTACACTGACAATAAACTGTTTATGTTACACTGACAATAAACTGTTAATGTTACACTGTCGACAAACTGTTAATGTTACACTGACGATAAACTGTTAATGTTACACTGACGATAAAATGGTATTGTTACACTGACAATAAACTGTTAATGTTACACTGACAATAAACTGTAAATGTTAAACTGACAATGAACTGTTAATGTTACACTGACGATAAACTGGTATTGTTACACTGACAATAAACTGTTAATGTTACACTGACGATAAACTGTTATTGTTACACTGACAATAAACTTTTTATGTTACACTGACAATAAACTGTTAATGTTACACTGTCGGCAAACTGTTAATGTTACACGGACGATAAACTGTTAATGTTACACTGACCATAAACTGTTAATGTAACACTGACAATAAACTGTTAATGTTACACTGACAATGAACAGTTAATGTTACACTGACAATAAACTGTTAATGTTACACTGACAATAAACTGTTAATGTTACACTGACAATAAACTGTTAATGCTACACTGACGGCAAACAGTTAATGTTACACTGACAATAAACTGTTAATGTTACACTGACGATAACCTGTTAATGTTACACTGACAATAAACTGTTAATGTTACACATACAATAAACTGTTAATGTTACACTGACGGCAAACAGTTAATGTTACACTGACAATAAACTGTTAATGTTACACTGACGATAACCTGTTAATGTTACACTGACAATAAACTGTTAATGTTACACATACAATAAACTGTTAATGTTACACTGACAATAAACTGTTAATGTTACACTGACGATAACCTGTTAATGTTACACTGACAATAAACTGTTAATGTTACACTGACGATAACCTGTTAATGTTACACTGACAATAAACTGTTAATGTTACACTGACAATAAACTGTTAATGTTACACTGACGATAAACTGTTAATGTTACACTGTCGGCAAACTGTTAATGTTACACTGACGATAAACTGTTAATGTTACACTGACAATAAACTGTTAATGTTACACTGGCAATAAACTGTTAATGTTACACAGACAATAAACTGTTAATGTTACACAGACAATAAACTGTTTATGTTACACTGACAATAAACTGTTAATGTTACACTGACGAGAAACTGTTAATGTTACACTGCCGATAAACTGTTAATGCTACACTGACGATAAACTGTTAATGTTACACTGACAACAAACTGTTAATGTTACACTGACGATAAACTGTTAATGTTACACTGACGATAAACTGTTAATGTTACACTGATAATGAACTGTTAATGTTACACTGACAATGAACTGTTAATGTTAAACTGACAATGAACTGTTAATGTTACACTGACGATAAACTGTTAATGTTACACTGACGATAAACTGTTAATGTTACACTGACGATAAACTGTTAATGTTACACTGACGATAAACTGTTAATGTTACACTGACGATAAACTGTTAATGTTACACTGACAACAAACTGTTAATGTTACACTGACAACAAACTGTTAATGTTACACTGACAATGAACAGTTAATGTTACACTGACGATAAACTGTTAATGTTACACTGACAATAAACTGTTATTGTTACACTGACGATAAACTGTTAATGTTACACTGACGATAAACTGTTAATGTTACAATGGCAATGAACTGTTAATGTTACACTGACAATGAACTGTTAATATTACACTGACAATGAACTGTTAATGTTACACTGACGATAAACTGTTAATGTTACACTGACGATAAACTGTTAATATTACACTGACGATAAACTGTTAATGTTACACTGACGATAAACTGTTAATGTTACACTGACGATAAACTGTTAATGTTACACTGACGATAAACTGTTAATATTACACTGACGATAAACTGTTAATGTTACACTGGCAATAAACTGTTAATGTTACACTGACAATGAACTGTTAATGTTACACTGACAACAAACTGTTAATGCTACACTGACAATAAACTGTTAATGTTAAACTGACAATAAACAGTTAATGTTACACTGACAATAGACTGTTTATGTTACACTGACAATAAACTGTTAATGTTACACTGTCGACAAACTGTTAATGTTACACTGACGATAAACTGTTAATATTACACTGACGATAAACTGTTAATATTACACTGACGATAAACTGTTAATATTACACTGACGATAAACAGTTAATGTTACACTGACGATAAACTGTTAATGTTACACTGACGATAAACAGTTAATGTTACACTGACGATAAACTGTTAATGTTACACTGACGATAAACTGTTAATGTTACACTGACGATAAACTGTTAATGTTACACATACAATAAACTGTTAATGTTACACTGACAATAAACTGTTAATGTTACACTGACGATAACCTGTTAATGTTACACTGACAATAAACTGTTAATGTTACACTGACGATAACCTGTTAATGTTACACTGACAATAAACTGTTAATGTTACACTGACAATAAACTGTTAATGTTACACTGACGATAAACTGTTAATGTTACACTGTCGGCAAACTGTTAATGTTACACTGACGATAAACTGTTAATGTTACACTGACAATAAACTGTTAATGTTACACTGGCAATAAACTGTTAATGTTACACAGACAATAAACTGTTAATGTTACACAGACAATAAACTGTTTATGTTACACTGACAATAAACTGTTAATGTTACACTGACGAGAAACTGTTAATGTTACACTGCCGATAAACTGTTAATGCTACACTGACGATAAACTGTTAATGTTACACTGACAACAAACTGTTAATGTTACACTGACGATAAACTGTTAATGTTACACTGACGATAAACTGTTAATGTTACACTGATAATGAACTGTTAATGTTACACTGACAATGAACTGTTAATGTTAAACTGACAATGAACTGTTAATGTTACACTGACGATAAACTGTTAATGTTACACTGACGATAAACTGTTAATGTTACACTGACGATAAACTGTTAATGTTACACTGACGATAAACTGTTAATGTTACACTGACGATAAACTGTTAATGTTACACTGACGATAAACTGTTAATGTTACTGTGACGATAAACTGTTAATGTTACACTGACGATAAACTGTTAATGTTACACTAAACTGTTAATATTACACTGACGATAAACTGTTAATGTTACACTGACGATAAACTGTTAATGTTACACTGACGATAAACTGTTAATGTTACACTGACGATAAACTGTTAATATTACACTGACGATAAACTGTTAATGTTACACTGACGATAAACTGTTAATATTACACTGACGATAAACTGTTAATGTTACACTGACGATAAACTGTTAATATTACACTGACGATAAACTGTTAATGTTACACTGACGATAAACAGTTAATGTTACACTGACGATAAACTGTTAATGTTACACTGACGATAAACTGTTAATATTAAACTGACGATAAACTGTTAATGTTACACTGACGATACAATGTTAATGTTACACTGAAAATAGACAGTTAATGTTACACTGACGATAAACTGTTAATATTACACTGACGATAAACTGTTAATGTTACACTGACGATAAACAGTTAATGTTACACTGACGATAAACTGTTAATGTTACACTGACGATAAACTGTTAATATTACACTGGCAATAAACTGTTAATGCTACACTGACGATAAACTGTTAATGTTACACTGACGATAAACTGTTAATATTACACTGACGATAAACTGTTAATATTACACTGACGATAAACTGTTAATATTACACTGACGATAAACAGTTAATGTTACACTGACGATAAACTGTTAATGTTACACTGACGATAAACAGTTAATGTTACACTGACGATAAACTGTTAATGTTACACTGACGATAAACTGTTAATGTTACACTGACGATAAACTGTTAATATTACACTGACGATAAACAGTTAATATTACACTGACGATAAACTGTTAATGTTACACTGACGATAAACTGTTAATATTACACTGACGATAAACTGTTAATGTTACACTGACGATAAACTGTTAATATTACACTGACGATAAACTGTTAATATTACACTGACGATAAACTGTTAATGTTACACTGACGATAAACTGTTAATGTTACACTGACGATAAACTGTTAATGTTACACTGACGATAAACTGTTAATATTACACTGACGATAAACTGTTAATATTACACTGACGATAAACTGTTAATATTACACTGACGATAAACTGTTAATGTTACACTGACGATAAACTGTTAATGTTACACTGACGATAAACTGTTAATATTACACTGACAATAAACTGTTAATGTTACACTGACGATAAACTGTTAATATTACACTGACGATAAACTGTTAATATTACACTGACGATAAACTGTTAATGTTACACTGACGATAAACTGTTAATATTACACTGACGATAAACTGTTAATATTACACTGACGATAAACTGTTAATGTTACACTGACGATAAACTGTTAATGTTACACTGACAATGAACTGTTAATGTTACACTGACATTAAACTGTTAATGTTACACTGACGATAAACTGTTAATGTTACACTGACGATAAACTGTTAATATTACACTGACGGCAAACTGTTAATGTTACACTGACGACAAACTGTTAATGTTACACTGACGGCAAACTGTTAATGTTACACTGACGACAAACTGTTAATGTTACACTGACGATAAACTGTTAATGTTACACTGGCAATAAACTGTTAATGTTACACAGACAATAAACTGTTAATGTTACACAGACAATAAACTGTTTATGTTACACTGACAATAAACTGTTAATGTTACACTGACGAGAAACTGTTAATGTTACACTGCCGATAAACTGTTAATGCTACACTGACGATAAACTGTTAATGTTACACTGACAACAAACTGTTAATGTTACACTGACGATAAACTGTTAATGTTACACTGACGATAAACTGTTAATGTTACACTGATAATGAACTGTTAATGTTACACTGACAATGAACTGTTAATGTTAAACTGACAATGAACTGTTAATGTTACACTGACGATAAACTGTTAATGTTACACTGACGATAAACTGTTAATGTTACACTGACGATAAACTGTTAATGTTACACTGACGATAAACTGTTAATGTTACACTGACGATAAACTGTTAATATTACACTGACGATAAACTGTTAATGTTACACTGACAACAAACTGTTAATGTTACACTGACGATAAACTGTTAATATTACACTGACGATAAACTGTTAATATTACACTGACGATAAACTGTTAATGTTACACTGACGATAAACTGTTAATGTTACACTGACGATAAACTGTTAATATTACACTGACGATAAACTGTTAATGTTACACTGACAACAAACCGTTAATGTTACACTGACAACAAACTGTTAATGTTACACTGACGATAAACTGTTAATGTTACACTGACGATAAACTGTTAATGTTACACTGACAACAAACTGTTAATGTTACACTGACGATAAATTGTTAATGTTACACTGACGATAAACTGTTAATATTACACTGACGATAAACTGTTAATGTTACACTGACAATAAACTGTTAATGTTACACTGACGATAAACTGTTAATATTACACTGACGACAAACTGTTAATGTTACACTGACAACAAACTGTTAATGTTACACTGACGATAAACTGTTAATGTTACACTGACGATAAGCTGTTAATGTTACAATGGCAATGAACTGTTAATGTTACACTGACAATAAACTGTTAATGTTACACTGACAACAAACTGTTAATGTTACACTGACGATAAACTGTTAATGTTACACTGACGATAAACTGTTAATGTTACAATGGCAATTAACTGTTAATGTTACACTGACCATAAACTGTTAATGTTACACTGACAATGAACTGTTAATGTTACACTGACAATGAACTGTTAATGTTAAACTGGCAATAAACTGTTAATGTTACACTGACGATAAACTGTTAATGTTACACTGACGATAAACTGTTAATGTTACACTGGCAATAAACTGTTAATGTTACACTGACAATGAACTGTTAATGTTACACTGACAACAAACTGTTAATGCTACACTGACAATAAACTGTTAATGTTACACTGACAATAAACTGTTAATGTTACACTGACAATGAACTGTTAATGTTACACTGACAACAAACTGTTAATGCTACACTGACAACAAACTGTTAATGCTACACTGACGATAAACTGTTAATGTTACACTGACAATAAACTGTTAATGTTACACTGACAATGAACTGTAAATGTTACACTTACAATAAATTGTTAATGTTACCTTGACAATAAACAGTTAATGTTACACTGACGGCAAACTGTTAATGTTACACTGACAATAAACTGTTAATGTTACACTGACAATGAACTGTAAATGTTACACTTACAATAAATTGTTAACGTTACCTTGACAATAAACAGTTAATGTTACACTGACGGCAAACTGTTAATGTTACACTGGCAACAAACTGTTAATGTTACACTGACGATGAACTGTTAATGTTACACTGACGATACATTGTTAATGTTACACTGACGATCAAGTGTTAATATTACACTGACGATAAACTGTTAATGTTACACTGAAAATAGACAGTTAATGTTACATTGACATTAAACTGTTAATGTTACACTGAAAATAAACTGTCAATATTACACTGACGATAAACTGTTAATGTTACACTGAAAATAGACAGTTAATGTTACACTGACATTAAACTGTTAATGTTACACTGAAAATAAACTGTCAATATTACACTGACGATAAACTGTTAATGTTACACTGAAAATAGACAGTTAATGTTACACTGACATTAAACTGTTAATGTTACACTGAAAATAAACAGTTAATGTTACACTGACGGCAAACTGTTAATGTTACACTGAAAATAGACAGTTAATGTTACACTGAAATTAAACTGTTAATGTTACACTGAAAATAAACAGTTAATGTTATACTGACGGCAAACTGTTAATGTTACACTTAAAATAGACAGTTAATGTTACACTGACATTAAACTGGTAATGTTACACTGAAAATAAACAGTTAATGTTACACCGACGGCAAACTGTTAATATTACACTGACGATAAACTGTTAATGTTACACTGACGATACACTGTTAATGTTACACTGAAAATAGACAGTTAATGTAACACTGACGATAAACTGTTAATGTTACACTGACGATCAACTGTTAATGTTACACTGACGATAAAGTATTAATGTTACACTGAAAATAAACTGTTAATGTTACACTGACGGCAAACTGTTAATGTTACACTTACAATAAACTGTTAATGTTACACTGAAAATAAACAGTTAATGTTACACTGTCGGCAAACTGTTAATGTTACACTGAAAATAGACAGTTAATGTTACACTGACATTAAACTGTTAATGTTACACTGAAAATAAACAGTTAATGTTACACTGACGGCAAACTGTTAATGTTACACTGAAAATAGACAGTTAATGTTACACTGACATTAAACTGATAATGTTACACTGAAAATAAACAGTTAATGTTACACCGACGGCAAACTGTTAATATTACACTGACGATAAACTGTTAATTTTACACTGACGATACACTGTTAATTTTACACTGACGATAAACTGTTAATGTTACACTGACAATAAACTGTTAATTTTACACTGACGATAAACTGTTAATGTTACACTGACGATAAACTGTTAATTTTACACTGACGATAAACTGTTAATGTTACACTGACAATAAACTGTTAATGTTACACTGACGATAAACTGTTTATGTTACACTGACAATAAACTGTTAATTTTACACTGACGATACACTGTTCATATTACACTGACGATAAACTGTTAATTTTACACTGACGATAAACTGTTAATGTTACACTGACGATAAACTGTTAATTTTACACTGACGATAAACTGTTAATGTTACACTGACAATAAACTGTTAATGTTACACTGACGATAAACTGTTTATGTTACACTGACAATAAACTGTTAATTTTACACTGACGATACACTGTTCATATTACACTGACGATAAACTGTTAATTTTACACTGACGATAAACTGTTAATGTTACACTGACAATAAACTGTTAATGTTACAATGGCAATAAACTGTTAATGTTACACTGACGATAAACTGTTTATGTTACACTGACAATAAACTGTTAATTTTACACTGACGATACACTGTTTATGTTACACTGACAATAAACTGTTAATTTTACACTGACGATACACTGTTCATATTACACTGACGATAAACTGTTAATTTTACACTGACGATAAACTGTTAATGTTACACTGACAATAAACTGTTAATGTTACAATGGCAATAAACTGTTAATGTTACACTGACGATAAACTGTTAATGTTACACTGACAACAAACTGTTAATGTTACACTGACGATAAACTGTTTATGTTACACTGACAATAAACTGTTAATGTTACACTGACGATAAACTGTTTATGTTACACTGACAATAAACTGTTAATTTTACACTGACGATAAACTGTTTATGTTACACTGACAATAAACTGTTAATTTTACACTGACGATACACTGTTCATATTACACTGACGATAAACTGTTAATGTTACACTGGCGATAAACTGTTAATGTTACACTGACCATAAACTGTTAATGTTACACTTACAATAAACTGTTAATTTTACACTGACGATACACTGTTCATATTACACTGACGATAAACTGTTAATGTTACACTGACGATAAACTGTTAATATTACACTGACGATAAACTGTTAATGCTACACTGACGATAAACTGTTAATGTTACACTGACAATAAACTGTTAATGTTACACTGACGATAAACTGTTAATGTTACACTGACGATAAACTGTTAATGTTACACTGACGATAAACTGTTAATGTTACACTGGCGATAAACTGTTAATGTTACACTGACGATAAACTGTTAATATTTCACTGACGATAAACTGTAAATGTTACACTGACGATACACTGTTAATGTTACACTGACGATAAACTGTTATTGTTACACTGACAATAAACTGTTACTGTTACACTGGCAATAAACTGTTAATGTTACACTGACCATAAACTGTTAATGTTACACTGACGGCAAACTGTTAATGTTACACTTACAATAAACTGTTAATGTTACACTGACGATAAAGTATTAATGTTACACTGAAAATAAACTGTTAATGTAACACTGACGGCAAACTGTTAATGTTACCCTGAAAATAAACAGTCAATGTTACACTGACGATAAACTGTTAATGTTACACTGACGATACATTGTTAATGTTACACTGGCGATAAACTGTTAATGTTACACTTACAATAAACTGTTAATGTCACACTGACGATAAAGTATTAATGTTACACTGAAAATAGACAGTTAATGTTACACTGACGATAAACTGTTAATGTTACACTTACAATAAACTGTTAATGTCACACTGACGATAAAGTATTAATGTTACACTGAAAATAAACAGTTAATGTTACACTGACGGCAAACTGTTAATGTTACACTGAAAAGAGACAGTTAATGTTACACTGACATTAAACTGTTAATGTTACACTGAAAATAAACAGTTAATGTTACACCGACGGCAAACTGTTAATATTACACTGACGATAAACTGTTAATGTTACACTGACGATCAACTGTTAATGTTACACTGACGATAAAGTATTAATGTTACACTGACAATAAACTGTTACTGTTACACTGACGGCAAACTGTTAATGTTACACTTACAATAAACTGTTAATGTTACAATGACGATAAAGCATTAATGTTACACTGAAAATAAACTGTTAATGTTACACTGACGGCAAACTGTTAATGTTACACTGAAAATAGACAGTTCCTGTTACACTGACAAAAAACTGTTAATGTTACACTTACAATAAACTGTTAATGTTACACTAACGGCAAACTGTTAATGTTACACGTTCAATAAACTGTTAATGTTACACTGACCATAAACTGTTAATGTTACACTGACAATAAACTGTTAATGTTACACTGACGGCAAACTGTTAATGTTACACTTACAATAAACTGTTAATTTTTCATTGACTATAAACTGTTAATGTTACACTGACGATAAACTGTTAATGTTACACTTACAATAAACTGTTAATGTTACACTGACCATAAACTGTTAATGTTACACTGACGATAAACTGTTAATGTTACACTGACAATAAACTGTTAATGTTACATTGACGATAAACTGTTAATATTACACTGACAATAAACTGTTAATGTTACACTGACGATAAACTGTTAATGTTACACTTACAATAAATTGTTAATGTTAAACTTACAATAAATTGTAAATGTTACACTTACAATAAATTGTTAATGTTACCTTGACAATCAACTGTTAATGTTACACTGACGGCAAACTGTTAATGTTACACTGACGATAAACTGTTATTGTTACAATGACAATAAACTGTTAATGTTACACTGTCGATAAACTGTTAATGTTACACTGTCGATAAACTGATAATGTTACACTGACAATAAACTGTTAATGTTACACTGACGATAAACTGTTAATGTTACACTGACAATAAACTGTTAATGTTACTCTGACGATAAACTGTTAATGTTACACTGACAAATAACTGTTAATGTTACACTGGAGATAACTAGTTAATGTTACACTGACAATAAACTGTTAATGTTACACTGACAATAAACTGTTAATGTTACACTGACGATAAAATGGTATTGTTACACTGACAATAAACTGTTAATGTTACACTGACAATAAACTGTTAATGTTACACTGTCGGCAAACTGTTAATGTTACACGGACGATAAACTGTTAATGTTACACTGACCATAAACTGTTAATGTAACACTGACAATAAACTGTTAATGTTACACTGACAATGAACAGTTAATGTTACACTGACAATAAACTGTTAATGTTACACTGACAATAAACTGTTAATGTTACACTGACAATAAACTGTTATTGCTACACTGACGGCAAACAGTTAATGTTACACTGACAATAAACTGTTAATGTTACACTGACGATAACCTGTTAATGTTACACTGACAATAAACTGTTAATGTTACACATACAATAAACTGTTAATGTTACACTGACGGCAAACAGTTAATGTTACACTGACAATAAACTGTTAATGTTACACTGACGATAACCTGTTAATGTTACACTGACAATAAACTGTTAATGTTACACATACAATAAACTGTTAATGTTACACTGACAATAAACTGTTAATGTTACACTGACGATAACCTGTTAATGTTACACTGACAATAAACTGTTAATGTTACACTGACGATAACCTGTTAATGTTACACTGACAATAAACTGTTAATGTTACACTGACAATAAACTGTTAATGTTACACTGACGATAAACTGTTAATGTTACACTGTCGGCAAACTGTTAATGTTACACTGACGATAAACTGTTAATGTTACACTGACAATAAACTGTTAATGTTACACTGGCAATAAACTGTTAATGTTACACAGACAATAAACTGTTAATGTTACACAGACAATAAACTGTTTATGTTACACTGACAATAAACTGTTAATGTTACACTGACGAGAAACTGTTAATGTTACACTGCCGATAAACTGTTAATGCTACACTGACGATAAACTGTTAATGTTACACTGGAGATAAACAGTTAATGTTACACTGACGATAAACTGTTAATGTTACACTGGAGATAAACAGTTAATGTTACACTGACGATAAACTGTTAATGTTACACTGACAATAAACTGTTTATGTTACACTGACAATAAACTGTTAATGTTACACTGATAATAAACTGTTAATGTTACACTGGCAATAAACTGTTAATGTTACACAGACAATAAACTGTTAATGTTACACAGACAATAAACTGTTTATGTTACACTGACAATAAACTGTTAATGTTACACTGGCAATAAACTGTTAATGTTACACTGGCAATAAACTGTTAATGTTACACAGACAATAAACTGTTAATGTTACACAGACAATAAACTGTTAATGTTACACTGACGAGAAACTGTTAATGTTACACTGCCGATAAACTGTTAATGCTACACTGACGATAAACTGTTAATGTTACACTGGAGATAAACAGTTAATGTTACACTGCCGATAAACTGTTAATGTTACACTGACAATAAACTGTTAATGTTACACTGACAATAAACTGTTAATGTTACACTGACAATAAACAGTTAATGTTACACTGACTGCATACAGTTAATGTAACACTGTCGGCAAACAGTTAATGTTACACTGACGGCAAACTGTTAATGTTACACTGACGATAAACTGTTAATGTTACACTGTCGGCAAACTGTTAATGTTACACTTACAATAGACTGTTAATGTTACACTGATGATAAAGTATTAATGTTACACTGACGGCAAACTGTTAATGTTACACTGACAATAAACTGTTATTGTTACAATGACAATAAACTGTTAATGTTACACTGACGATAAACTGATAATGTTACACTGACGATAAACTGTTAATGTTACACTGGAGATAAACTGTTAATATTACACTGACGATAAACTGTTTATGTTACACTGACGATAAACTGTTAATGTTACACTGACGATAAACTGATAATGTTACACTGACGATAAACTGTTAATGTTACACTGGAGATAAACAGTTAATGTTACACTGACGATAAACTGTTTATGTTACACTGACAATAAACTGTTAATGTTACACTGACGATAAACTGATAATGTTACACTGACGGCAAACTGTTAATGTTACACTGACGATAAACTGTTATTGTTACAATGACAATAAACTGTTAATGTTACACTGACGATAAACTGATAATGTTACACTGACAATAAACTGTTAATGTTACACTGACGATAAACTGTTAATGTTACACTGACAATAAACTGTTAATGTTACTCTGACGATAAACTGTTAATGTTACACTGACAAATAACTGTTAATGTAACACTGGGGATAAACAGTTAATGTTACACTGGCAATAAACTGTTAATGTTACACTGACAATAAACTGTTAATGTTAAACTGACAATAAACAGTTAATGTTACACTGACAATAAACTGTTTATGTTACAATGACAATAAACTGTTAATGTTACACTGTCGACAGACTGTTAATGTTACACTGACGATAAACTGTTATTGTTACACTGACAACAAACTGTTAATGTTACACTGACAATAAACTGTTAATGTTACACTGACAATAAACTGTTAATGTTACACTGACGATAAACTGTAAATGTTAAACTGACAATGAACTGTTAAAGTTACACTGACGATAAACTGGTATTGTTACACTGACAATAAACTGTTAATGTTACACTGACTATAAAGTGTTAATGTTACACTGACAATAAACTGTGAATGTTACACTACAATAAACTGTTTATGTTACACTGACAATAAACTGTTAATGTTACACTGTCGGCAAACTGTTAATGTTACACTGACGATAAACTGTTAATGTTACACTGACCATAAACTGTTAATGTAACACTGACAATAAACTGTTAATGTTACACTGACAATGAACAGTTAATGTTACACTGACAATAAACTGTTAATGTTACACTGACAATAAACTGTTAATGTTACACTGACAATAAACTGTTAATGCTACACTGACAATAAACTGTTAATGTTACACATACAATAAACTGTTAATGTTACACTGTCGGCAAACTGTTAATGTTACACTGACAATAAACTGTTAATGTTACACTGACGATAAACTGTTAATGTTACACTGCCGATAAACTGTTAATGCTACACTGACGATAAACTGTTAATGTTACACTGACAATAAACTGTTAATGTTACACTGACAATAAACTGTTAATGTTACACTGACAATAAACTGTTAATGTTACACTGACAATAAACTGTTAATGTTACACTGACGATAAACTGTTAATGTTACACTGACGATAAACTGTTAATGTTACACTGACAATAAACTGTTAATGTTACACTGACAATAAACTGTTAATGTTACACTGACAATAAACTGTTAATGTTACACTGACGATAAACTGTTAATGTTACACTGACGATAAACTGTTAATGTTACACTGACGATAAACTGTTAATGTTACACTGACAATAAACTGTTAATGTTACACTGACGATAAACTGTTAATGTTACACTGACAATAAACTGTTACTGTTACACTGGCAATAAACTGTTAATGTTACACTGACCATAAACTGTTAATGTTACACTGACAATAAACTGTTAATGTTACACTGACGATAAACTGTTAAAGTTACACTGGCAATAAACTGTTAATGTTACACTGACAATAAACTGTTAATGTGTTACTGACGATAAACTGTTAATGATACACTGACAATAAACTGTTAATGTTACACTGACAATAAACTGTTAATGTTACACTGACAATAAACTGTGAATGTTACACTGACAATAAACAGTTAATGTTACACTGACGATAAACTGTTAATGTTACACTGACGATAAACTGTTAATGTTACACTGACAATAAACTGTGAATGTTACACTGACAATAAACTGTTAATTTACACTGACAATAAACTGTTAATGTTACACTGACAATAAACTGTTAATGTTACACTGACGATAAACTGTTAATGTTACACTGACAATAAACTGTTAATGTTATACTGACGATAAACTGTGAATGTTACACTGACAATAAACTCTTAATGTTACACTGACAATAAACTGTTAATGTTACACTGGCAATAAACTGTTAATGTTATACTGACGATAAACTGTTAATGTTACACTGACAATAAACTGTTAATGTTACACTGACAATAAACTGTTAATGTTACACTGACAATAAACTGTTAATGTTACCCTGACAATAAACTGTTAATGTTACACTGACGATAAACTGTTAATGTTACACTGACAATAAACTGTTAATGTTACACTGACAATAAACTGTTAATGTAAAACTGACGATAAACTGTTAATGTTACACTGACAATAAACTGTTAATGTTACACTGACAATAAACTGTTAATGTTACACCGACCATAAACTGTTAATGTTACACTGACCATAAACTCTTAATGTTTCACTGACAATAAACACTTAATGTTACACTAACGGCAAACTGTTAATGTCACACTGGCGATAAACTGTTAATGTTACACTGACGATACATTGTTAATGTTACACTGACTATAAACTGTTAATGTTACACTGACGATAAACTGTTAATGTTACACTGACTATAAACTCTTAATGTTACACTGACAATAAACTGTTAATGTTACACTGACAATAAACTGTTAATGTTACACTGGCGATAAACTGTTAATGTTACACTGACGATAAACTGTTAATGTTACACTGACTATAAACTCTTAATGTTACACTGACAATAAACTGTTAATGTTACACTGGCGATAAACTGTTAATGTTACATTGACGATAAACTGTTAATGTTACACTGGCGATAAACTGTTAATGTTACATTGACGATAAACTGTTAATGTTACACTGGCGATAAACTGTTAATGTTACACTGGCGATAAACTGTTAATGTTACACTGGCGATAAACTGTTAATGTTACACTGGCGATAAACTGTTAATGTTACACTGGCGATAAACTGTTAATGTTACACTGGCGATAAACTGTTAATGTTACATTGACGATAAACTGTTAATGTTACACTGGCGATAAACAGCTGATGTTACACTGACCGTATACCCGACGCCTTCACGATTCCGTGATTTTGCATGCGTTTTAGTTACTTGTTAGTAATCTAAAAAAAAGTTAAATAATTTTACTTGTTTGGTGATACCTATCTTAAAATAAAGATTTTAGAATGAACCGGAGATCACAGTAGTCCAGAATTGTTGGGGCCGTCACTGTCGCTGTGATGTGTGGATGGGTCAGCCGATCTTGTCTTCGATCCATTTGTTACAGTTTAAAAAGCATAAAGTACAATGAAAAAAGATTCAATGGACTTTGAGCAGCGAATATAATCGCCACTAGATGTCAAGCTTATTCTAAGAAGTATAAAGTGACGTGAAATGAAAAACAAAGGTTTTAGACCACTAGAAGCGGGTTGGTTACCACCGAGGAATGTGAACCCGTGCTTTTTCTAATGTGCACAGAGACGAAGATCTAATACGAGCACCAAAGAAATTAAACTTCAGATGTTTTTCTTGCTTATTGAAAGAATCTTTAAAACAATCCACTTTTTCATCTAAATGCACTGTGACTACTTAGATTACATTAATTAGTCAACTCTCTGTTTATCACTACATATCCTTTCCAATGTTATTTAACAATAAGGTGCTAATAACCTGCAATATCGATATAAACAAACAAAAAATACACCAGTAATGGACATTACTTAAGTGCGTTATGCTCGTGCAATATAATTTTTTAACGGTTCATTCAATATCGACCGGACCTGGTAGCGCAATCGGTAGAGCGTCGGCTCTAGGTACAGGAGGCCCCAGGTTCGATTCCGGGCCGCTACATACCAAAGTGGTTAAAAATGGAAATGTTGGTATAGCTCCCTTGCTAACGCTCAAGCAAATATAAGGATAGTTCCACGACTGGTTGGCCCGGTGTCAGGATAATGTGATTGGGTGTGGTATTATGCCAGGTGTTCACGGATTGCTATACACAGTGAAGGCAGCACTATATCTGCTTCAAGTGGACACCGTCTCCAGATAACTGAAATAATGTTGGTGGGACGATAAACCTAATAAACAAACAAACATTCATTACCGCCTATGACGACTTGTATGGCTTCCTATTTAAGGATAGTTAATGACCTGAGTAAAACATATGGGCTGTTTTCAAGCTGTTCACACCAAATTTGAAACTATTTTGTACTTTGGTATTTATTAAGCTGCAAACTTTATAAAGCACAGACAGGCGGAAGGCAAAATTACATATTTAGTTAAATACATGATTAATTACTTTCCAGATATGAGCCACAGGTTTATCCGACAGCTATGTGTCGCCATTTAGGAATGCACAATGAGAATGATAAAAAATCACAAGCATGGTGTTAATGACATCTATTTATGTTGGCATGACTAATAACATTAATGGTACAACATATGTATATATTGTGTATAACATGGTAACGTGTGGTAGAGTCGCGGACATGGTACTTCTATGACTGCATGCCTCTCACTGCGTCAGATCGAGTCGTGATCGAGGAGAAGGACTTTATGTGGCATGGTCTTCCATCTGACCTGCAGTGCGCCGGTGGTTCTACCCATACGATTTTTGTCTGTCGTCTTCATCGACTCAATAGCTTGACGTCGCTACAATGGCCATAATTGTGTCGCCTCGATTTATTTAAAAAAGAAAACATTACATACTACCCTTCCTGTTCGCCTCTCACCTCGATGTTAAGACTTCCGGTTAGGGTTAATGGCGTAATACGGAGTCTTCCTGCTGACAATGCGCTGGTGACACCAAAAAATAGCTGGACGCCGCTTTAATTATATTAAATAGGGTTTGAATGTTTTATTTTTTTTATTTAAAGTGAGAATTAAAATAAAATATTTTTACAATATAATTCAGCCGGACCGCTTTAAAAGAATCAGCATTGCTTCCAGTTCTTACTCTGAGACTATTTAATCGTCGCTACTAAATGATTCCCACATACTGTTTTTATTAAATTAACTGTATTTACACAACATATGATGCATTTGATAAAAATCCCCAGATTCTTTGCCTTCTTAATTATTTACGCGCGTCATTTTTAAAAACTAATGATTGAAATACATACTAAGTTCATTTGTTAACGACAATTTCCATATCTACCGGGCAGGTCATTGCACCACATACATTTTTTGACTTCTTCTAAGAAGCTATATTAACGTGTCGTTTCTTTGCTAAATTTGCTTTGACGAACTTATTCTATTGTTGTTGTTGTTAATTTTGTTTAAAGTTTGTGTCTGTCCGTCTCTCTCTCACACACAGACATACCGACGTGCACACACGGATACACAGATTCACACACCTAACAACCAAAGGCTATAAACCAGAAAATAAAATAAGTATTTTTGGCAAAAGCCCAACTTTTGACGTCAGAAAATGGTCAGAACATGAGTCTGTAAGCGTACAGAAGAGAAATTTCAAAAGATCGAAACAGCAACAACAACATCAAATAAAAAAAAGCAACTTGTTTTTCTTTAACTACGTGTAAATACATGTGCGGATTAAGGCGACGGTAGACCAGGTGAACGCACTCCCCAAACTTAAATTATAGGAACAAAACAGAAATTTTATTTTAGATTTGTACATATAATAGTGTACATCATCTTTACAACATGCATGCATAAAGATAATTAATAGGAACCTGAAATATACGTACATACATTAACTAAACTTATCGTCCCGTTAATTAATTAATTTATTAATTTATTAATTTATTTATTTGTTTGTTTGTTTGTTTGTGGGTTTTTGTTTGTTTGTTGTTGTTGTTGTTGTTGTTGTTGTTGTTGTGGGTGCGTTTGCTATTTAGTAAGGGCGGAAAATGTAGGTGTGATAATGTCACATGTCTCAGGTATATCATAAATGCAACATTTATAATGTGATGTCGTTAACAAAATTAACTTAGCTTAAATTGGAGAATGAACACATCTACTGAAATGTCACATCATAGATGCGCCCCTGTAAGTATAGTTTATACCATAGCGCATATTTAACCGCCAATGCGTGCGTAAGGCACGTCAAGCCGATATGCCCCGAGGGGATCCAATAAACAACTACAGCCAATCAAATCGCCGTATTGCCTATTTGTACCTTGATGACGTAAGCACGTGAGAAGGACGTTCCCTAACGTGTCACGACCTTTGATTGACGTTTATTTTCGTTCTTTCCGAGGTTTTCTTGGCCTTCCTATGGGCATATATATAAGATACTTCAATTGCCTTGTAGTCTTAAGTTTGATAACAAAGAACCGCGTGGTTTGTGAAAAAAAATGCATCGGAGCAATTGTACATGAAAGTTTTTGTTATGTTTAATTAGAGATTCAAATTTAATGCAATTAAATGGTAATCTATCGATTATATAATTTATTCAAGTGTACGACATATCGTTGAATTAATTATGGATAATTACTACCCTTGGATTATATTTGTACTATATGTGATTTTTGTTTCCGGTAAGTTGTCATAAGCTACCATCTTTATTCTTTAATATGTACGTTGTTTGTACAAACAACAATATTTAATTTGGTGCGCTGTGCGAAAACTCCAGAACATCTAAGTAGACACTTATGATTGGTTGCACACCAGCCACAGACATTCCGGTGTGATTGTACTGCAGCGACAAGCATACACTACATAACTTAAAAATCATGAAGTAAAATGACAGAATATTACTTATTATCAAAAAAACATGTGGTTTTGGAAGAGTAAATATGCTTAGTTCAACCGTCGGAGGCAAAACAACGAAGACATCGAAACGAAGGGTTAGGTTGTACTTACCATAACGATACTATCTATCGCTTAGACAAGTTCTTAAAATAAATCTATCTGTAGTGAGACAATGTTGATTATTTTATTGACTTTTCGAAAGTCAAAAAAATATTGTATACTATTTTCTATTTGCCGTTCAAGGAAAATAAAATTGATATCGAAAATTGATATACTACAACGACAACAACACTAATTTGTACTAATAATGACAAGAATAATATTTTTTTTAAAAAAGAAGAAAAAATATATAATTAATAAAAAAGGGAATAAAAATAATTATCCTAATGTCTGACAGAGAACCTTTAATTTTACAATTTGAAGGTTGGTTATAAACTAATTGATCGATATATTAATTTTTACTTCATAGGAAATTGCATTCTACTCTTAAAACACTTAGCTGACCTACAACAAAAGCTAACGATTTATTCAGAAGTATTGGTATAGGTATTGTAAGTATTGGTTGTGTTACAGACTCAAAAAAATATGTTATCGCTAAAATATACTGATATCAAAGAAAAGTTTAACACCATTTATGCTTACAAGCTAATCTATGTAGATGTGTATTATTCTGTAATGAGTAGACTTTGTACGAGTCAGTAAATGTTTAAAAGTTAAACTATTAACTAGTATACCATAAAACATACAGTATAACAAATCATTGTTGTTAAAAAATGGTCATGCTTTTTATTTATTTTTTCACGTTTTAAATTTTCAGTTTTTGCACAACCACCACCTCCACCGGAAGTCCCGAAACAGTTACTTAGCAGCCTCTTGCTCGATACCAGCCCAAGCACAACCAATCAAAATCCAATGGTTGTCAATGTAAGCGGAAGTGACGTAGCGGAAATAAGTATGTGTCTGGGTATTGTCTGTAATTTGGAATTTATACCAGAGGAGTGCCAAACAGCACCAATATTAGACATAAATGGTGCCAAGTGTAGAGGTTGTCCTATATGGAAGGACTCTTGTAAGGCCGGCCTTGACACAATAACAATACACTGTCCACAACAGGCATGTGAAAATATCTTTATTCCACAACACTGCATTGAGATATCTACGTACAATTACGAAGGTCTGGTATGCAAGCGTTGCCCGAAGTGGCGAGATGGATGCAAAATGGAAACTGTAGTTCCGAACAACCCAATAGTGCGACCGCCAGCTGTCGCGTGCCCGCTACTTGCATGTGACACTATCGTACCCGCAGAATGTCAGGTGATTAATACGTATGAATTCAGAGGTCAAATGTGTCAGCGTTGTCCAATTTGGCAAGAGGGTTGTAGAGAGAGTGAGCGACTAAATAGCCTGGCTAACCCTCTCAACGCAGTACCGCAACCCATCTTGCCATGTCCTAGATATCCATGCTCTGATATTGCAATTCCAGAAGAATGCAAAGAGGAACAACCGTTTGATTTTAATGGAAGGGCGTGTTTTAAATGCCCAAAATGGAAAACCGGGTGTCAACCACCTAGTGTTCTAAGCAATAGCAATGCACCCATTATTGCGTGTCCTTTGATGAAATGCGACATTCCCAATGTCCCAAAACAATGTCTTCAAGAGGAAACATTCATCCAGCAGGGAAGAACTTGCCACAAATGTCCATCAGTTATTCCTGGTTGCGTTGACGCATTCCTACATCCTCAGACAAATCCAAACCAAGATCTGGTAAAATCAGTTGACATCAACCCAGAAGTTGCCTGTCCGCTTGTTCGATGTCGACTGGTCTTCATTCCAAAAGAATGTTTGGAGGTTGAAACTTTCCAGTTCAAAGGAATGTCTTGCAAGGGTTGTCCAAGACATAGGATTGGCTGCGAAGCGCCAAAATTAACCCAGCCAAAAGAGTCAAACCCAACAGTATCAGGAGTTCCGCAAATTCCACCTTCTGGTTCTCAAATAGAGAACATAGCAAACAATCAACCAGAAAAGTCCTGCCCTCTGCTTGCATGTACTACACTCCTTATCCCACCAGAATGTGTAGAAGAGCAGACTTTTACTTTAAATGGCAAGCTTTGCTACAATTGTCCTAAATGGCGAGCAGGCTGCGTGGCAGACAACATAAACGCCCAAGCAGAACTCGCCTGTCCCCTTGTTCCATGTCCACGGATTTACATTCCTACAGAATGCAGAGAAGAACAACCTTATGACTTTAGAGGCAAGACATGCTACAGATGTCCTAAATGGAAGGAAGGTTGTATTCCTTCTGCGGTACCGCAGTCTGGGAAAACATCTCCGCTTGACCCTGAACCATCAGATTCGACAAACGCTGCCCTCGTAGGCGAAGTCTCTTGCCCACTCTTTCCATGTTCAAAGATACGCATACCTAAAGAATGCGAAGAGCTGACTCCCTACCAGCATCAGGGTAAGACGTGCTACAAGTGCCCAATATGGCGGACCGCATGTCAGCCCGGGGAAACGATCGACCAGTCGAAAACAAACAGCGGCCCGGAGGTAGCTTGTCCGATGCTCATATGCGACTCTACCAGTATTCCAACAGAGTGCCAAGAGCAGAAGACCATGCAGCTAAGGGGAAAGACTTGCCAAGCATGTCCCATCTGGAAAGATGGCTGCGTACCATCGGCGATGAACGGCCTTGAGAAACAACCAACAGCTGTTGGCAATAATGTAATCAGCAACCTCAACAACATCGATAGCAACAACAACAACTATAACAACACAAACGCAGCAGGAAATAACTTCAAGATATCAACCCTACCACAGATCTTACCAGTGGATTCTTTACGCCAAATGATCGCCGCGGCCGTATGTCCGCCATTGCCTTGTCCAAATTTGAATATCCCGATTCAATGCCGGGAGTCTACGACCTACCGTTACAAGGGTGTCACGTGCGAGGGTTGTCCACGGCTTAGTATCACGTGCATGTACGGGGCATTTGGTTCAAACGGAAACAATGCCAATATCAACGGGTAAGTTAAGTATATTGTTAATTATTGAGTTTAGTTGATTGATTTAATGAATAAGAAGACTGACATTCTAAGAAAAAATTAGTCCTAAAGTAGTATCTGATAGTTTGCCTATATAAAATACATATAGTAATATCTGACAAAGTCTTAAGGGAATTTAGGCATGACTTCTGTGTATACTAATTCTTTTGTCTAAAGAAAAACTATTTTGAACACTACCTGTATTGTTTGACAGTACAATCTCGAAAAACAGTCACTCTAAATGGCCATTCTTTCTAATTCTTTAAATAAGGATGATAGTGATCTCTGCTAAAAACAGATGTAGACATTAGAGCGAATTCATCGGATGACGATGAAACGTGGTCTCAAATGTTAGTTGTCATAAGGTTGTCTTGGTTTAAAAAAAAAGCTATCTCTGCAGTGTGGCTCAGATAGGAAATACCAATCTGCAATAACGAGTGGGGATTTATGCTTCGCTTATTACACAGCTTTAGGGCATCAATAATCAGCATTTTGCATGGACTTTTCAGGTAACAATGACCAACAAGTATTTGATTGTTTAGGAAGAAAAAAAATGGCCCAACTTGTCGCATACCACCTGCAGAGTCTTAACGGCTATGTCTGCAAGGATGACTTCATTTTTAACAGTTCTAAACACAATTTAAATGATTGTTCAGTTTCTGGAAAATAAGTGTAATTAACCCAAATTATTTAGCAAAATCATAATTTTAATAAAAAAAAAAACTTACAACAGGTTGGGCTGAAACCTAGGACCTCAAGTGTGGCAGTTGCACGATTACGATTTGAGCCATTTGAGCAACCAGACATATTTAATAAAAAACATATTTCGTCTAATTTGACTTAATCGGAATACTTCGATGAATTTTACCCAAAAAAAGTTCAAGATGTTACTTTTTAACGTTAATCCATTACTAACGTAGTTGGTTTTAATCCTGAAATTGAAAAGTATATACACACACACAAAATACTGGAAAGTGGTTGGTCATTTTAGTGGTGTATGGAGTTCTAGTATCACACGTGGTTCTTGTGAGGACATCGGACATATCTCCTGCTACAACCCATTATTATCATGGGGCGTTTATTTAGTGAGTTTTCTAATTGGTGCCGTTTGTGGAATAGATTGTTTTCACCAGTTACATTCAGGAATGCGCAACTTCTCGATTATGTCCTGGTTGGTCTTTTATCCGTAAAACCAACGTGTAATCCGGTTGTTAGCGTCCGCGCTGAAACGTAACGCCCTTCAAGGAATATGTTTAACAATTGCCAAAGGGCTGTAGAAGAAGTTATCAGAACATTCCTAACTACACGGTGGTATTCAGACAAGTCTAGAGGCGACCGAGTTGTTGCGAATGGTAATTAGGTGTTCTAGAATTCGTACTAATTCAACTTCGTACACCCTATATAAGGTAAATATTTTTGCAACTTCGAACCACGTTGGTTAAGCAGTTTTATTCCCATCGGTTTGCAGTACTTTACAAATTAAAACTGTTTCCTTACATGGGTTCCCTCATGTGTACACTTGTGAATGAAAGATATTTAAACAGTATGACATACAAATGGCACAGGATATGTCAGAGACACGTGAAGGCAAATTGTTATAACATATTTTAAGCTCACTGTAAGTCAAAGTAATTATTGCTGTCGTGCATAAATAAAGGTATTTTGTTTTGGACTTCCTTTTATGATTTGCGTCAATGCTTTCTTGTAAACAATGGCAAGCATTAACTCAGGAAATTAGTATAGCAAGCAATAACGGAAATAGCAGCACAGCAGGCTATAGGGAAAATAAAATTCCGACCCCGAATACAATGTATGGTTACTCCGAAAGCAAACTGTACACATATTTATATCCTTTAAACTATTAGAAATTAAAATGTACTTATCTAAAGCAAACATATGTCAACATATCTAAAATGTATTTTTAAGATTTGTTTCATTGAGAACTTATGTTTGACTTTCTCGCCCTGCAGTAGGTCTATATTTATGAGTTCCACAGCTCTAATGTGTATGAATTTCGCCTCGCTTTGTTTTATGGTCTAGCAATTTTCCAGGTTACAACCTGTATTGATTTTGTACTTTGTATTTGCATTGCTGGTTTATTTATTGATTTTAGTTGATTGCTTGATTGATTGATTGCTTGCTTCTTGATTGCTTGATCGATTGATTGTTGGCATGTCCAGCTGAAAGGGAATGCCATCGCACTTATTTTGCTTCTTGCCATTTTTAAAAGGAGTTGAGATGATTTCAACTTGGTTTCAGTCAGTACCATAACAAACATCAACAATAACGCAAATGTCAGAAGCAGGATGACAATACGTATACCAAACCAAAAATTAAAACTAAATAAAATTCTACTGACAAGAAAAACAGTAACACGCCTTCTATATATATTTTTTTCTGTAATATTTTTTCTCGTTCGTGGTAAAACAGTGCAGAAGTATTGTAGTAAATGCCCACTGCACATGCTTGGTGTGAGTTAAAACAACACTTGTTTGTCTGAGTTTATCTGTATAGATATTTAAACAATAACTGGATGCTTCTCTTTACTAACAGTTTCTTTTTTAAATTTGTTATCTTTACAGACTCATGGCTTTCAACATGTTCAACGAGATGTTTCTACGAAGACGGTGAAATGTACAAACTTCACGCTCGTCAAAAGAACGTGAAAGAACGGTGTCAACTTACACTCAGGGAATAAGTTTGATATTGAATGAGTGGCCTGTTTTAGGGGGGTGGGGTATGGTTGTTAGTAGTTCCTCACTCGACTGTTTAGTGACGATATACCTCAAAATAAGAAGAATGGTGTCAGGAAACTGCTGACATCCCCTAAGCTTGCGGTTCCCGTAACCAAAAAAGGCGACGGAAAACACAAATTATGTGTTTTATATTACGGTTTGTTTTTTCTAACAAATATAACAAGAAGAACCGTGTATGTGCAACAAATAAAACTTAGAAATACGGGTATCCCGTGTTAATAATGTATTTCTCATGCAATCATCATCATCTTCATCACCCTCACCCTCACCACCACCACTACCATCCTCATCCTCATCCTCATCCTCATCATCATCCTCCTCATCATCATCATCATCATCACCATTATTGTCAACAACATCAGCATCATTATCCTCAATAAAAACAACAACATCATCATCAACAACAACAAAAACAACAGCAACATCACCATCGTCTTCATTATCATCATATTAATTTCCTTTAATGTTTATTTTCTTTATATAATTGATTTTTTTATTCTTGTTTTTATGTGCATATTTTGTTACTTGTCTATAAACGAATTCAAACAAAGCTTTTCTCTTCTTCTTCTTAAAATTAAATAACGTATGGGCAAACGTTACAACAAGGCACATAGTAAAACTATGCATATTATTTCATATATTAATATAATATAATAAATATAATATAACGTAATATAATGTAATATAATATAATAACACAAGATCACATAACATAATACTGCAAACAATCTTATACAAACATTCATTTATAAAAATGCTCATTCAAACGAGGAATATTAACTTTTCCTTGTTAACAACAACAACAACACAAACACAATCTTATACGACTATACTGTCTGTTGTTTACTGTTCTGTTCTGGCCATTCGTTAAAATGTGTGATCCTTCTTCGAGATCAACAAACAAAATTTATTTTTTTGTCACATTTAAATAAACATGACTTGAAAAACACAAACTTTCCATTAACAGTAAGAGGTTAGTCATAGCTGGCGACCAGGAAAACCAGACGAGAATTAAAAGTCAGTTGACAAATAAAAACAACTTCCTTGGGCAATTTGAAGAGTTTAAAGTCGACTTCCTGGTAGATATGAGTCATTTGTTTACATGCGTCTTAACATGTACTAAATTGTACAACACACACACTAATATGAGCGTAATGAAATTATATTCGTCAATAAGTCAAATCCAGAGGCGGATGTAGACAGGGGTGAACCTATGGAGCCCACCACCCTATCGCATTAAATTCCCGGACGTAACGACTATAAATTATTGAATTTTTATTAGATCGAAGTATTATTCAATATAAAATAACATAGAATAATATAAATTAGCTTGTGTATATATCGTTAACTTCTAAATAATAAACGGCATTCAACAAGTGTTTACATAGTGAACAATAAAAAAAAACCTAAACCAAGTCACACAGACCTTAAAAGTTATAAAGACAAACAGACATTTACCTTAGCTAATACAGTATTCATATGATCTTTTTAAGTTGTACTGAATTTCAAAAAAGTTAAAGGAAGAGAAATCTGACAAGCTTTTCGGTGCCGTTTCAAACCCTTTTCGTTTGTATCAGTTCTAATTTGTTATATAGTATGTTAATAACCGGAATATTTAAACCCTTACGTTTAAATAAAATATTTAATCAACCACCTACTGAAAATAAGAATGAAAACTGTACTTAAAAATTAAGGATAAATTCCATAGAAATGGTTTATACGAAAATAAAGTAAACGATCTGTTAATGCCAATGTGATATGGAAATTGTTCACATTTTAATAAAGCAAAACAAATGTCGACTTTTCATGGGTGTGGCTTCGAGCGTCTGTTTTAAGTGGGCGGAGCCTAATTTTACTTTAAAAAAACTGTTTTAACTGGGCGGAGCTTTATGTAACTATCCAATGCCATTATGAATGAATGTAAAACCAAAATCGGAAGGCTTTTGCAGCGATCGTTTAAAACACTGTAAGTTAATGAAGTAGACGTTAATTTACATTCATACACTATATAAACAACATAAAGAACATGTGCTTGGGAACGCTTTCATAATATAGACAGTATCCCAATAGACAGTTTCCATGTGATGTCAAAGGCACTGATAAGACAGTTTAAGGCAGCCATCTTTGAAGGCAGAAGCTAATGCAGGCCGATATCTAGAAATATGTGCTGTATTAAACTCACCACTGTGGTTTTATTTTTCAGTCAATTTTACTGAATTTTATATCAAATTTAACAGTTTTTATGTAGTATTTTAAATATTAAAACTATATTTTGATAATTCAAAAGGTAAAAAAATACAATTAAAGAAGATACACTGTTCATATTGTTTAAGGATGAGCCAATAATTTTATTTATTTATGTGTATTTGTTCTTTGTGCATTAATCAATTGTAAAAATATTGTATTTTAAAAATATAAATTTCAATGTTATATAGCTTTTAATTTTTGGACCACAAATGAAGAAATTACAAGAAAATAAAATTTACGCTTCTAAACAATTCATTTGAAAATCCCTTGAAGTTGCCATCAAAGATGCCTGCCAAGATAAGGGATCTTTACTGATGAGGAAGCTATCTATAAGCTCCTGGGCCCATTACCGGTCTATATGCAATGTATGAGATAATTCATACCACTCTTTAATAATCGTCATCGATCCGAATTCTAACACAGCAATCTCACCCTCTCGCCTCGGGTTAAATCAGGATTTTTATCCTGTCACTCAATATATCCGGCTTATATTTTAGTTACAAAAAAGAAAAGAAATTTCAAACACCATTTAAAACTGTTGATCAATTGAAACTCTTATTCGTCCAAAGGTCAAAATGTTGTTTTTTGTTAAATTCGGAACCCTACCAGTTCGTACTTATGTACCCGATACTTATTTGTTTGATATACAAGTTCATATACCTATTAAAAGACAACATAATTAGAGCTGATATGATAAAAGTCCCTGCGATTTATTGAGAAAAAGAAAGAATTATGACCGATTAGCCTTTTGGAATTATTTCCCCCACCCACTTGTGGGGCGTGGCTAAAATATTTTTGACATCCCTAAGAATGCGGTAATGCGCAAGTTGCCTACTTTTTCTCTTTCTTCTCGTCGGCAACAATTTGATGATAAAAACAAAGATTTTAAATAAAATTATGTATACGTTTTTAAGTTATTTGATGCTTCAAACTTAACAAACGTAATGTAAATATATGGAATAAGCCGGTGGTTTGTGCGTGTTTAAAGGATATTGACGTTTGTTTTCGCTATTTTAATAAACCGTTTTCGCTATTTAAATAAAACGTTAAGTCCTTCACAGCCAATGTTACAAACAATATATAAAATGATACTCTCGACCCCCAAAATCGATTGAAGACCACTCTGCCAAATGTGTAGACATATTAACTAAACATACATTGTACACGAGTTTCATGACTGTGCTGTTTTTACGGGTCACCTTAATATTTTTTGCACTGTGCTTTGTTTGGGTGTACATGCATTTGCAAAAATGTATATATTTTTCATTGTTTTACTGTTGATGTGTTATTTTGTTCACATTTTACGATCAATATGCAAAAACATACACTAATGTTGCCTATTATTTAAATAAATATATCGATATATTAGGCATCACAAATACCACATATAAAATAAATTTTGATATATTTATAAGGTTGACAATAAAGAAAGAATGTGTCTTTCTGACTCAATGACTCAATGTAAATGTAAAATTTACATGTAACGACAGTAGCCTTGGTATTTGGGAATGATGTCTGAAAATAGGTCGGCTCCGGCGTGTAGTTAAACAGTTTTATTAAAATTTCAATGAAAATACCCAAGAAGGACACTTCTTCATTTCGCTCTCTATTTTACAACAATAAACAACAACACCATTTTTAAATCTTCTTGTTGGCTTGTATCAAAAGAACAACAGCAAAATTTGAAGCCCTTCATTGCTTTTTTTATATTTTGAAAAAAAAAGCCGACTGGGCCGAAACGTCAATAAAGAGTTTAAAGGGATTGTTTCATTGAGTACATTCCCTATTAGGGGTATAATATTACTATATTATAGTTTAATTAAAAATTCTCATTCTCTGCAGATTTTTCTGATCTATGTTTCGACACAATCATACTATGTTAATCGTTCTTACGATATAGACGATATCATAGTACACTGTCTCCCATGGTATTATAAATCTACTACTGAATATACACTTAGTAAGAATCTTTTTTTAAACAACAACAAAACCCACATATATACATTGTGTCACACATGCTGAATAAACACTCGACAGTACAAAAACCCTATTCATCAACAATGATTCATAGCCAATTGTTAGATGACAATTAGATAAGTATCATTTCAAGTGGAGATCAGGCGCGGATGTGTTAAATGCCTCTTATTATTACTAGAAATGTGTCAAGTAACCTGAACAGATCCAGCGAAGTGTTGTTTAATGATGTCCTACGCCTGTGTGAAAGGTGAAAGATATCGCCACAATCGTCATTACAAACAAGTAGATTTTGTGTATTTTCTATCGGAGCCACGTTGCACATCCGCTCTTATGTCTATGTTTTGCAGGCATTCAAGTCGTTCTTATTTATAGATTTGAAAAGAATGGACATTTTTGAATGTTGATTTACGAGTTTTACTGCCTTAAAATTGAGACACAGTCTAAAATCAGCCAATCGTTGCCTTAAAAATGATTTTCTGCACGAATTATGTCCACATACAAAATTTGGGTTAGATATTGTTATATGTATGTGATATGAACAAACTGTCGGATACCACCTTGAAAGAACTCTGTAACATTCCATACAATTACGTGTATCCCGACATATGCTTACATGTATGCTGTTATTGTGCCTCTAAAACAATCATCTTGTCACTCTTTTGAGTTCCACCCCTTAAAACAACAACATAAAAACATTTGTTAATACTAACAGCTACTGAATTTTATCGACAGATTCGTTTATAGTATTACTCATAAACCACGGACAATTATTATGGATATGGTAACAAAGCAACAACAACAATAGCAACAAAACAACACGTATCAACCAGTGTTATTGTCGCCTCAACAAGCTTGTTCCAGTTGTTTCCTCTAAAACAATAACAAACAAAAATCTCACCACTCTGTTTAGTTCAACGCCACACACAAAAGATCAACATGAAAACACATTAGTTAAAATGTTTGTTTTTGAAACCTAGAACATTTGTCAAAATGACGTGATTATAAATTCTAACAAATGTTGTAGTTCTATATGTAACACGTTACCGTGAAAACATGGAAGGGGTCGTTAAAAAGCATCAGTAGGCTCACTTAATGCAATAATTACGATACTGTATAGTCTTCTATAATTTTGGTTTATAACAACAATTATGACCGCTAATTATGTAATAACTATATTCTTGTGAATTATCTGTCATTTGTTATAGAGTGGGCCCAGCATATTTATACACCAAACTGCCGTCGTCTGCAGCATTCAGCCCCATAACACGATGGCGTTTGTTTACATTGTCCTGTTTTTTGTCTGCTCTGCAGTTGCCAGAAGTCCAATAGTCAAGCCAGAAGGTAAGTCGTTTTAGTACGCTGTTAGTTTGTTGAAACATATTACAGATTAATATTTTCTTCTTTACTTTGCGTCTTACTTAAATTGTGGAACATTAAACTGAAATGTATATGTTTGAATTCAGTTGTGTACTTCCATCTAAGCTACAAAATATCATCAGCCCGAAGCCATATATCAGCAAGTGTTCCTCCCCTTTAATCCAAGAGCATAGAATATATTAAATTAAGTTGTGTACTTAACATTAAAGCTACTTAACAGCTGGAAAACATACATGATTATCGGCAAGTGTTTCTCCCCTTTCACGCCAGAGCACTCACTGGTTGGGCTCGGTGTTAATCAGGCACGGTGGCTAACTGGTTAGTGGTTATTTCATCCAGACCCGGCTCGATGGCCTCCTTAACCTTTTCCTATCTTGGGTCCTCTAGTCCTCTCTCTCTATCTCTCTCTCTCTGTCTCTCTCTCTCTCTCTGTCTCTCTCTCTGTCTCTCTCTGTCTCTGTCTCTCTGTCTCTGTCTCTCTGTCTGTCTGTCTGTCTGTCTCTGTCTCTCTGTCTCTGTCTGTCTTTCTCTCTGTTTCTCTCTCTCTCTCTGTCTCTGTCTGTCTGTCTGTCTCTCTCTGTCTCTATCTCTGTCTCTGTCTCTCTCTGTCTCTCTCTGTCTCTCTCTCTCTCTGTCTCTCTCTCTGTCTGTATCTCTCTCTGTCTCTGTCTGTCTGTCTCTCTCTCTCTGTCTCTCTCTCTCTGTCTCTGTCTCTCTCTGTCTCTCTCTGTCTCTCTCTGTGTCTCTCTCTGTCTGTCTGTCTCTCTCTCTCTTTCTCTCTTCTGTTGCAGCCTTTCTTCTAGTTTAGTATACAGCTCTTTTCTCACGTGTCAGTCCAGAGGGAACGTCAGAGCGGTTGCATATGAAATTCCACACAAACACACACACACACACACACACACACACACACGATTTGCGACTCGATCTCTATAGGTAATCGGAAACAAGCGATGGGTGTTACTAAATGAATATACGTCAAGTTATGTGATAAACAGATTTATTATTTAAGTCTAAGAACCATTTGACACTTTCTTGAAGAATTTTTCTGTGCACTTTGGAATCAGCTGTAGACCCCAAGTTGTATTGCGTCGGTGCACTTTGGGGTCAGCTGTAGACCCCAAGTTGTATTGCGTCGGTGCACTTTGGGGTCAGCTGTAGACCTTAAGTTCTATTGCGTTAGTGCAATTTGGGATCAGTTTTAGACCACAAGGTGTATTGCACCGATGCACTTTGTGGTCAGTTTTAGACACCAAGGTGTATTGCGTTGGTGCACTTTGTGATCCGCTGTAGACCCCAAGTTGTATTGCATTAGTGCCCGCTTGGATCAGCTGTAGACCCCATGTTCTTGTTTTAAGGGATGGTAGGGTGTGAAACTCAAAACCGACAACGTGAGTTGGTGAACTTTGTGATCAGCTGTAGACCCCATGTTTCATTGCGTTGGTGCCCGCTGGGATCAGCTGTAGACCCCATGTTGTATTGGTGCACTTAGGGATCAGCTGTAGACCCCATGTTGTATTGCGTTGGTGCCCGCTGGGATCAGCTGTAGACCCCATGTTGTATTGGTGCACTTAGGGATCAGCTGTAGACGCACAAGTTGTATTTCCTTATTGCACTTTGGGATCAGCTGTAGACCCACAAGGTGTATTGCGTTGGTGCACTTTGGGAACAGCTGTAGACCCCAAGATGTATTGCGTCGGTACACTTTGGGAACAGCTGTATACCACAAGTTTTAATGCATTGGTAAACTTTGGGATCAGCTGTAGACGCCAAGTTGTATTGCGTTGGTGCACTTTAGGATCAGCTGTAGACCCCATGTTTTATTGCGTTGGTGCACTTTGGGATCAGCTGTAGACCCCAAATTGTATTGCGTTGGTACACTTTGGGATCAGCTGTAGACCCCAAGTTGTATTGCGTTGGTGCACTTTGAGAACAGCTGTAGACCCCAAGTTGTATTGCGTTGGTGCACTTTGAGAACAGCTGTAGACCCCATGTTGTATTGCGTTAGTGCACTTTGGGATCAGCTGTAGACCCACAAGTTGTGTTGCGTTGGTGCACTTTGGGATCAGCTGTAGACCCACAAGTTGTATTGCGTTGTTGCACTCTGGGATCAGCTGTAGACCCCAAGTTGTATTGCGTTGGTGCACTTTGGGATCCGCTGTAGACCCCAAGTTGTATTGCGTTGGTGCACTTTGATATAAGCTGTATACCCACAAGTTGTATTTCGTTAGTGCACTTTGGGATCAGCTGTAGATCCCAAGCTGTGTTACGTTGGTGCACTTTTGGATCAGCTGTAGACCCCAAGTTGTATTGCGTTGGTGCACTTTGGGATCAGCTGTAGACCCCAACTTGTATTGCGTTGGTGCACTTTGGGATCAGCTGTAGACCCACAAATTGTATTTCGTTAGTACATTTTGGGATCAGCTGTAGACCCACAAGTTGTGTTGCGTTGGTGCAATTTGGGATCTGCTGTAGACCCCCAGTTGTATTGCGTTGGTGCACTTTGGGATCAGCTGTAGACCCACAAGTTGTATTTCGTTAGTGCACTTTGGGATCAGCTGTAGACCCACAAGTTGTGTTGCGTTGGTGCACTTTGGGATCTGCTGTAGACCCCAAGTTGTATTGCGTTGGTGCACTTTGGGATCACCTGTAGACCCCAAGTTGTATTGCTTGGTGCACTTTGTGATCAGCTGTAGACCCACAAGTTGTATTTCGTTAGTGCACTTTGGGATCAGCTGTAGACCCACAAGTTGTATTTCGTTAGTGCACTTTGGGATCAGCTGTAGACCCACAAGTTGTGTTGTGTTTTTGCACATTGGGATCAGCTGTAGACCCCAAGTTGTGTTTCGTTGGTTCTCTTTGGGATCAGCTGTAGACCCACAAGTTGTGTTGCGTTTGTGCACTTTGGGATCAGCTGTAGACCCCAAGTTGTGTTTCGTTGGTGCACTTTGGGATCAGCTGTAGACCCCAAGTTGTATTGCGTTGGTGCACTTTGGGATCAGCTGTAGACCAACAAGTTGTATTTCGTTAGTGCAGTTTGGGATCAGCTGTAGACCCACAAGTTGTGCTGCGTTGGTGCACTTTGGGATCAGCTGTAGACCCCAAGTTGTGTTGCGTTGGTGCACTTTGTGATCAGCTGTAGACCCACAAGTTGTATTTAGTTAGTGCACTTTGGGATCAGCTGTAGACCCACAAGTTGTGTTTCGTTGGTGCACTTTGTGATCAGCTGTAGACCAACAAGTTGTATTTCGTTAGTGCACTTTGGGATCAGCTGTAGACTCACAAGTTGTGTTGCGTTGGTGCACTTTGGGATCTGCTGTAGATCCCAAGTTGTATTGCGTTGGTGCACTTTTGGATCAGCTGTAGACCCACAAGTTGTATTTCGTTAGTGCACTTTGTGATCAGCTGTAGACCCACAAGTTGTATTTCGTTAGTGCACTTTGGGATCAGCTGTAGACCCACAAGTTGTGTTGCGTTGGTGCACTTTGGGATCTGCTGTAGACCCCAAGTTGTATTGCGTTGGTGCACTTTGGGATCAGCTGTAGACCCACAAGTTGTATTTCGTTAGTGCACTTTGGGAACAGCTGTAGACCCACAAGCTGTGTTTCTTTGGTGCACTTTGGGATCAGCTGTAGACCCCAAGTTGTGTTTCGTTGGTGCACTTTGTGATCAGCTGTAGACCCACAAGTTGTATTGCGTTGGTGCACTTTGGGAACAGCTGTAGACCCACAAGTTGTATTGTGTAAGTGCACTTTGGGAACAGCTGTAGACCCCAAGTTGTATTGCGTTGGTGCACTTTGGGATCAGCTGTAGACCCACAAGTTGTATTTCGTTAGTGGTCGCTGGAATTAGCTGTAGACCCCATGTTGTATTGCGTTGGTGCACTTTCAGATCAGCTGTAGACCCCACGTTGTATTGCATAAGTGCCCGCTGGGTTCAGCTGTAGACCCCAAGTTGTATTGCATTAGTGCCCGCTGGGTTTAGCTGTAGACCCCAAGTTGTATTGCGTTGGTGCACTTTGGGATCAGCTGTAGACCCACAAGTTGTATTGCGTTGGTACACTTTGGGATCAGCTGTAGACCCCAAGTTGTATTGCGTTGGTACACTTTGGGATCAGCTGTAGACCCCAAGTTGTATTGCGTTGGTGCCCGATGGGATCAGCTGTAGATCCCATGTTGTATTGCGTTGGTGCACTTTGGGATCAGCTGTAGACCCCTTGTTGTATTGCATTAGTGCCCGCTGGGTTCAGTTGTAGACCCCAAGATGTATTGCATAAGTGCCCGCTGGGAACAGCTGTAGACCCCAAGTTGTATTGCGTTGGTACACTTTGTGATCAGCTGTAGACCCCAAGTTGTATTGCGTTGGTGCCCGATGGGATCAGCTGTAGATCCCATGTTGTATTGCGTTGGTGCACTTTGGGATCAGCTGTAGACCCCTTGTTGTATTACATTAGTGCCCGCTGGGTTCAGTTGTAGACCCCAAGTTGTATTGCATAAGTGCCCGCTGGGAACAGCTGTAGACGCCAAGGTGTATTGCGTTGGTGCACTTTGGGATCAGCTGTAGACCCCATGTTTTATTGCGTTGGTGCACTTTGGGATCAGCTGTAGACCCCAAGTTGTATTGCGTTGGTACACTTTGGGATCATCTGTAGACCCCAAGTTGTATTGCGTTGGTGCACTTTGAGAACAGCTGTAGACCCCAAGTTGTATTGCGTTGGTGCACTTTGAGAACAGCTGTAGACCCCATGTTGTATTGCGTTAGTGCACTTTGGGATCAGCTGTAGACCCCAAGTTGTATTGCGTTGGTGCACTTTGATATAAGCTGTATACCCACAAGTTGTATTTCGTTAGTGCTCTTTGGGATCAGCTGTAGACCCACAAGTTGTATTGCGTTGGTGCACTTTGGGATCAGCTGTAGACCCACAAGTTGTATTGCGTTGGTACACTTTGGGATCAGCTGTAGACCCCAAGTTGTGTTGTTTGGTGCACTTTGGGATCAGCTGTAGATCCCAAGTTGTGTTGCGTTGGTGTACTTTGGGATCAGCTGTAGACCCCAAGTTGTATTGCGTTGGTGCACTTTGGGATCTGCTGTAGACCCCAAGTTGTATTGCGTTGGTGCACTTTGGGATCAGCTGTAGACCCACAAGTTGTATTTCGTTAGTGCACTTTGGGATCAGTTGTAGACCCACAAGTTGTGTTGCGTTGGTGCACTTTGGGATCAGCTGTAGACCCCAAGTTGTGTTTCGTTGGTGCACTTTGTGATCAGCTGTAGACCCACAAGTTGTATTTCGTTAGTGCACTTTGGGATCAGCTGTAGACCCACAAGTTGTGTTGCGTTGGTGCACTTTGGGATCAGCTGTAGACCCCAAGTTGTGTTTCGTAGGTGCACTTTGTGATCAGCTCTAGACCCACAAGTTGTATTTCGTTAGTGCACTTTGGGATCAGCTGTAGACCCACAAGTTGTGTTGCGTTGGTGCACTTTGGGATCAGCTGTAGACCATAAGTTGTGTTTCGTTGGAGCACTTTGTGATCAGCTGTAGACCCACAAGTTGTATTGCGTTGGTGCCCGATGGGATCAGCTGTAGACCCCAAGTTGTATTGTGTTGGTGCACTTTGGGATCAGCTGTAGACCCCAAGTTGTATTGCGTTGGTACACTTTGGGAACAGCTGTAGACCCACAAGTTGTGTTGCGTTGGTGCACTTTGGGATCAGCTGTAGACCCCAAGTTGTATTGCGTTGGTGCACTTTGAGAACAGCTGTAGACCCCAAGTTGTATTGCGTTGGTGCACTTTGAGAACAGCTGTAGACCCCATGTTGTATTGCGTTAGTGCACTTTGGGATCAGCTGTAGACCCCAAGTTGTATTGCGTTGGTGCACTTTGATATAAGCTGTATACCCACAAGTTGTATTTCGTTAGTGCTCTTTGGGATCAGCTGTAGACCCACAAGTTGTATTGCGTTGGTGCACTTTGGGATCAGCTGTAGACCCACAAGTTGTATTGCGTTGGTACACTTTGGGATCAGCTGTAGACCCCAAGTTGTGTTGTTTGGTGCACTTTGGGATCAGCTGTAGATCCCAAGTTGTGTTGCGTTGGTGTACTTTGGGATCAGCTGTAGACCCCAAGTTGTATTGCGTTGGTGCACTTTGGGATCTGCTGTAGACCCCAAGTTGTATTGCGTTGGTGCACTTTGGGATCAGCTGTAGACCCACAAGTTGTATTTCGTTAGTGCACTTTGGGATCAGTTGTAGACCCACAAGTTGTGTTGCGTTGGTGCACTTTGGGATCAGCTGTAGACCCCAAGTTGTGTTTCGTTGGTGCACTTTGTGATCAGCTGTAGACCCACAAGTTATATTTCGTTAGTGCACTTTGGGATCAGCTGTAGACCCACAAGTTGTGTTGCGTTGGTGCACTTTGGGATCAGCTGTAGACCCCAAGTTGTGTTTCGTTGGTGCACTTTGTGATCATCTCTAGACCCACAAGTTGTATTTCGTTAGTGCACTTTGGGATCAGCTGTAGACCCACAAGTTGTGTTGCGTTGGTGCACTTTGGGATCAGCTGTAGACCCCAAGTTGTATTGCGTTGGTGCACTTTGAGAACAGCTGTAGACCCCAAGTTGTATTGCGTTGGTGCACTTTGAGAACAGCTGTAGACCCCATGTTGTATTGCGTTAGTGCACTTTGGGATCAGCTGTAGACCCCAAGTTGTATTGCGTTGGTGCACTTTGATATAAGCTGTATACCCACAAGTTGTATTTCGTTAGTGCTCTTTGGGATCAGCTGTAGACCCACAAGTTGTATTGCGTTGGTGCACTTTGGGATCAGCTGTAGACCCACAAGTTGTATTGCGTTGGTACACTTTGGGATCAGCTGTAGACCCCAAGTTGTGTTGTTTGGTGCACTTTGGGATCAGCTGTAGACCCACAAGTTGTATTTCGTTAGTGCACTTTGGGATCAGTTGTAGACCCACAAGTTGTGTTGCGTTGGTGCACTTTGGGATCAGCTGTAGACCCCAAGTTGTGTTTCGTTGGTGCACTTTGTGATCAGCTGTAGACCCACAAGTTGTATTTCGTTAGTGCACTTTGGGATCAGCTGTAGACCCACAAGTTGTGTTGCGTTGGTGCACTTTGGGATCAGCTGTAGACCCCAAGTTGTGTTTCGTTGGTGCACTTTGTGATCAGCTCTAGACCCACAAGTTGTATTTCGTTAGTGCACTTTGGGATCAGCTGTAGACCCACAAGTTGTGTTGCGTTGGTGCACTTTGGGATCAGCTGTAGACCATAAGTTGTGTTTCGTTGGAGCACTTTGTGATCAGCTGTAGACCCACAAGTTGTATTGCGTTGGTGCACTTTGGGATCAGCTGTAGACCCACAAGTTGTATTGCGTTGGTACTCTTTGGGATCAGCTGTAGACCCACAAGTTGTATTGCATTGGTACACTTTGGGAACAGATGTAGACCTTAAGTTGTATTGCGTTGGTGCCCGATGGGATCAGCTGTAGACCCCAAGTTGTATTGTGTTGGTGCACTTTGGGATCAGCTGTAGACCCCAAGTTGTATTGCGTTGGTACACTTTGGGAACAGCTGTAGACCCACAAGTTGTGTTGCGTTGGTGCACTTTGGGATCAGCTGTAGACCCCAAGTTGTGTTTCGTTGGTGCACTTTGTGATCAGCTGTAGACCCACAAGTTGTATTTCGTTAGTGCACTTTGGGATCAGCTGTAGACCCACAATTTGTGTTGCGTTGGTGCACTTTGGGATCAGCTGTAGACCCCAAGTTGTGTTTCGTTGGTGCACTTTGTGATCAGCTGTAGACCCACAAGTTGTATTTCGTTAGTGCACTTTGGGATCAGCTGTAGACCCACAAGTTGTGTTGCGTTGGTGCACTTTGGGATCTACTGTAGACCCCAAGTTGTATTGCGTTGGTGCACTTTGGGATCACCTGTAGACCCCAAGTTGTATTGCTTGGTGCACTTTGTGATCAGCTGTAGACCCACAAGTTGTATTGCGTTGGTGCACTTTGGGATCAGCTGTAGACCCACAAGTTGTATTTCGTTAGTGCACTTTGGGATCAGCTGTAGACCCACAAGTTGTGTTGTGTTTTTGCACATTGGGATCAGCTGTAGACCCCAAGTTGTGTTTCGTTGGTTCTCTTTGGGATCAGCTGTAGACCCACAATTTGTGTTGCGTTTGTGCACTTTGGGATCAGCTGTAGACCCCAAGTTGTGTTTCGTTGGTGCACTTTGGGATCAGCTGTAGACCCCAAGTTGTATTGCGTTGGTGCACTTTGGGATCAGCTGTAGACCCACAAGTTGTATTTCGTTAGTGCAGTTTGGGATCAGCTGTAGACCCACAAGTTGTGCTGCGTTGGTGCACTTTGGGATCAGCTGTAGACCCCAAGTTGTGTTGCGTTGGTGCACTTTGTGATCAGCTGTAGACCCACAAGTTGTATTTAGTTAGTGCACTTTGGGATCAGCTGTAGACCCACAAGTTGTGTTTCGTTGGTGCACTTTGTGATCAGCTGTAGACCCACAAGTTGTATTTCGTTAGTGCACTTTGGGATCAGCTGTAGACTCACAAGTTGTGTTGCGTTGGTGCACTTTGGGATCAGCTGTAGACTCCAAGTTGTGTTTCGTTGGTGCACTTTGTGATCAGCTCTAGACCCACAAGTTGTATTTCGTTAGTGCTCTTTGGGATCAGCTGTAGACCCACAAGTTGTGTTGCGTTGGTGCACTTTGGGATCAGCTGTAGACCCCAAGTTGTGTTCTTTGGTGCACTTTGGGATCAGCTGTAGACCCCAAGTTGTATTGCGTTGGTGCACTTTGGGATCTGCTGTAGACCCCAAGTTGTATTGCGTTGGTGCACTTTGGGATCAGCTGTAGACCACAAGTTGTATTTCGTTAGTGCACTTTGGGATCAGCTGTAGACCCACAAGTTGTGTTGCGTTGGTGCACTTTGGGATCAGCTGTAGATCCCAAGTTGTGTTTCGTTGGTGCACTTTGTGATCAGCTGTAGACCCACAAGTTGTATTTCGTTAGTGCACTTTGGGATCAGCTGTAGACCCACAAGTTGTGTTGCGTTGGTGCACTTTGGGATCAGCTGTAGACTCCAAGTTGTGTTTCGTTGGTGCACTTTGTGATCAGCTCTAGACCCACAAGTTGTATTTCGTTAGTGCACTTTGGGATCAGCTGTAGACCCACAAGTTGTGTTGCGTTGGTGCACTTTGGGATCAGCTGTAGACCATAAGTTGTGTTTCGTTGGAGCACTTTGTGATCAGCTGTAGACCCACAAGTTGTATTGCGTTGGTGCACTTTGGGATCAGCTGTAGACCCACAAGTTGTATTGCGTTGGTACTCTTTGGGATCAGCTGTAGACCCACAAGTTGTATTGCATTGGTACACTTTGGGAACAGATGTAGACCTTAAGTTGTATTGCGTTGGTGCCCGATGGGATCAGCTGTAGACCCCAAGTTGTATTGCGTTGGTGCACTTTGGGATCAGCTGTAGACCCCAAGTTGTATTGCGTTGGTACACTTTGGGAACAGATGTAGACCTTAAGTTGTATTGTGTTGGTGCCCGATGGGATCAGCTGTAGACCCCACGTTGTATTGCGTTGGTGCACTTTGGGATCAGCTGTAGACCCCACGTTGTATTGCGTTGGTGCCCGATGGGATCAGCTGTAGGCCCCAAGTTGTATTGCGTTGGTGCACTTTGGGATCAGCTGTAGACCCCAAGTTGTATTGCGTTGGTGCCCGATGGGATCAGCTGTAGACCCCAAGTTGTATTGCGTTGGTGCACTTTGGGATCAGCTGTAGACCCCATGTTGTATTGCATTAGTGCCCGCTGTGTTCAGTTGTAGACCCCAAGTTGCATTGCATAAGTGCCCGCTGGGCTTAGCTGTAGACCCCAAGTTGTATTGCGTTGGTGCACTTTGGGATCAGCTGTAGACCCACAAGTTGTATTGCGTTGGTACACTTTGGGATCCGCTGTAGACCCCAAGTTGTATTGCGTTGGTACACTTCGGGATCAGCTGTAGACCCCAAGTTGTATTGCGTTGGTTCACTTTGGGATCAGCTGTAGACCCCAAGTTGTATTGCGTTGGTACACTTTGGGATCAGCTGTAGACCCCAAGTTTTATTGCGTTGGTGTACTTTAGGATCAGCTGTAGACCCCAAGTTTTATTGCGTTGGTGCACTTTGGGATCAGCTGTAGACCCACAAGTTGTATTGCGTTGGTGCACTTTAGGATCAGCTGTAGACCCCAAGTTGTATTGCGTTAGTACACTTTGGGAACAGATGTAGACCTTAAGTTGTATTGCGTCGGTACACTTTGGGAACAGATGTTGACCACAAGTTGTATTGCGTTAGTGCACTTTGGGATCAGCTGTAGACCCCAAGTTGTATTTCGTTTGTGCACTTTGGGAACAGCTGTAGACCCACAAGTTGTATTTCGTTTGTGCACTTTGGGATCAGCTGTAGACCCCAAGTTGTATTTCGTTTGTGCACTTTGGGATCAGCTGTAGACCCCAAGTTGTATTTCGTTTGTGCATTTTGGGATCAGCTGTAGACCCACAAGTTGTATTGCGTTGGTACACTTTGTGTTCAGCTGTAGACCCACAAGTTGTATTGCGTTGGTACACTTTGTGATTAGCTGTAGACCCACAAGTTGTATTGCGTTGGTACACTTTGTGATCAGCTGTAGACCCACAAGTTGTATTGCGTTGGTACACTTTGTGATCAGCTGTAGACCCACAAGTTGTATTGCGTTGGTACACTTTGTGATCACCTGTAGACCCACAAGTTGTATTGCGTTGGTACACTTTGTGATCAGCTGTAGACCCACAAGTTGTATTGCGTTGGTACACTTTGTGATCAGCTGTAGACCCACAAGTTGTATTGAGATCAGTTTGGGATCAGTTTTATACCCCAAGTTGAAGGTAACTATGGTTATGCCGATAATGGTTACCATGGTTATGGCGATGCAGGTTAACAGGCCCGGATCCAGAAGTTTTCAGTTTGGGGCCGAAGACCGAATATGACATACGTTTGGTGCAAGGGAGGGGGGGGGGGGGGGTCCAAGTGAAAAAAAATGATCGTAAATATCGAAGATGCGTTTTGTTCTGTAGTATCTGAACAAATGGTCAAAATCTTTTCGTGGTTTTATTAAATTGACTCTGAAAGTCTGAAATTAAGAAGAAATTAATAAATGTTTAACAACATAACTTTGACGCTAAAAACGTGTTCGAATTCTTCTAAAAATATGCCGAAATAGGCAATCATTTACTTTCCTTGGTGTTTGAACGTAAAATAGAGTTAGATTATATTTGTAGCATCGTTATCCAATCGATCGTAGTTAGGAGAAGTAGTATTAGGAGAAAAATAATAATAATAAACCGTATGCTATCTTAGCGCAATTTTTCAGCAAACAGTCACTGCAGTATCGTCGTTTATTATGCTTAACAGACATGCATTATATTGCCTGAATTTAGATTTCTTTTGGGTGAAAAACAATAAAAAAATCATTATTACAATTGCCAAACATATTGTGGCTGTGTTTTAATTTTTGAAACAGCAACATCTTTTAGCCAACAAAAACTGCACAGATTGTTAAAAGTGGTATCCGACAGTTTGCCCATGTCTAATATATGTAACAATAACTTATCTCTGTTTGGGGTTTTTGTACATCCTTTCTGCAGAAAGGGGTAAGTTATTTTCAGTCGAAGCTTTGATGATTTTCAAAAGTATCTTAATTTTAGGGCAGTAAAACTCGTTAATCAACACTTAAATGCTCATTCTTTTCAAATCTATAAATAAGAACGATTGGGATTCCTGCTAACAATAGACATAGACGTCACATCGTATGACGTGGATGAGCTAAAGCATACGTGCTCATGTAGTTTTCTTAGTTTTAAATAGCTAACTGTGCACCATGGCCCAGATAGGTAATACATTTGATGAAAATAGTTTGGTCCAAATATCGGATACCACCTTTAAGAACTATTGCTACACATGGTGCCTCCTACAGCTGCAGATCACTAAATTATAAAATAACTTCCAAACTTAGCAATATATCTTCCCTTGTCTCTTTTTTGCAGCTCGATAAATAATTCTTTAACCCTGGTTATTGCTAAAAAACAGAGTAGGGACAAAAGATTTCGTTAACACAATTCTTCCTGTTCATTTTAGCAAATGCAAACACCCTCCCGTAATGTTGCCAATAAAATAATCCCCTCCTGTAAATTTTCCACATTTTGCAATAATGTTTATTTGGTTCGCATAGTTAAATCTCGTTAATGCATTGATAACAGCATCGATTTTTTCTGATAAACTTCAAGATATATTTTAAAGTAATTCTTTTATGGGAGTGATTTTGTCCGCCTATGCTAAAATGGACGGAAGGGATTTTGTCCGAGAGGAATTTTGTCCTACAAATGGTAGAACTATTCCACTGTTTGTGATTTTATTTGTTTATGGGATATAACTTGCATTTTTGCTTTATTCCATGTCAGAATCAGTCTGAAAGCTGTGACCTCAATATATTTTCACACAAAAAATCTCCTTATTATAAAACAACACAACTCTTGTTAGCACCTTTTAACCATTTTGTCGTGACTAGAAAAAATTAACCTTAAGTACACTATAAATATTCTCTAATTGCGATGCAAGGTGACAAACAATCGTAACACTTAGGCTAATAACGTCTGCAATATCGCAGAGGAGTGCCGATGAACCTCATTAGTGAAGCAGTGGACAGCGAATACACACAGCGTATGTTGTACACGTGCCAGATCGCCTCAAGGGTCTGGCTAGCAGCAGGGGCCCGAGTGGACTTTATAACTGCTCGGGCGGCTAATAATATGACAGACTGAGCCTGAGATACCCGTGATACACGGTCTACAAATAGTGTGTAATCAGGCCATTGGTCAACAAGTATGGTCTAGAAAAAATGTATGACCGGGCCGACTGGGGGGGGGGGGGGGGGGGGGGGGGGGGGGGCTCAACCGCCCCACCCCCCGGGTAATTCCGGGCCTCATTACTATAATAGTTATGCCGATCATGGTTGGCATGGTTATGACGATGATGGTTACTATTATTGTATTTGTTCACCCCTGATTAGTTTTGCAGACGATCAGAGGTAAAAGTGTATGTTAATTCGGACAACCTATTTTCGGATACGTTTTTCTTGAGAAAGCTTTTTACTTCGAATCAAGAAATTTTATGTCATGTCATGTACAAAGATTTTGAATGATATACCCAACTTATCAACAAAAATGCATTAATTAAAAAAGAATTATGTATTTTATTTATTTACAAGTATTATGTCTTCATAAAGAAATAAAATAGATTCATTGTGGACAAGAAATATGAACGAATAAGCCCTTATTAAGCTTATAAACGTATAAACCTAGAAAGGGCCCTGTGCTTTTTTGTGCCACCCTGCCCCTTTTTTGTGCCACCCTGTCCCTTTTTGAGCTCTAGAATAATCCCTTCTATAGTTATGACGACGGTTGTCCTTATGCTTATGACGATGATGGTTACTTTAGTTATGGCGACGGTTGTCATTATGGTTAGGGCGATGAAGGTTACTTAAGTAAGTAACGATGAATATGACGTTTGCACTTGATAAAATGTTTATGTTGATGACGCATGTGACGACTCAGACATTAGTGATCATGTTTCTGATGATGAAGATGATGATGTTTCTGTTGAAGATTTCTTTTACATTTAAACTTTTTACCAATTAAAGGAAGCGATAATTCCGACAGTTCCGAAAGTTCCGAAAGTTCCGAAGTGTGCCCACCTTTGGCCTGTAACCTTATGTACATTATACCGGAGTGTCTACAGGAGAACTACATGACAGCCCCTGACGGCAAGACCCAGTGTAGACTGTGTGATACGGTCAAAGATAATTGTGAACCTGTAGAATTTCCGACCTTGCCTGATGAAGGTGAGTGGGATTTATTTCTGTTAAGTTTAGAAAATATTGATAATGCAACTTATTGTATATGTCTGTCTGTCTGTCTGTCTGTCTGCCTGCCTGCCTGCCTGCCTGCCTGCCTGCCTGCCTGCCTGCCTGCTTATGGCTGTGACGATGGTGATTACCATGGTTATGACGACGGTGGTGATTATGGTTATGGCGATGTAGCTAACTAAAGTTCGTAACGTCGAATTTGACGACGCTCGAGTTTACTGACAATGATGAGTGATGACGATTTGTCTGTTGAGTATTGTGCTTCTCAATAAAATTATTACATTAAAACCTTTCGGAAGCGATAGCTCTGACAGTTCTACTCTTCTCCTCTCTCTGTCTCTCTCTCTCCTCTCTCTCTCTCTCTCCTCTCTCTCTCTCTCTCTCTGTCTCTCTCTGTCTCTCTCTGTCTCTGTTTGTCGTCCCCTTTGTCCGTTTGACTCTGCCTGTCTGT